>PVIC010053646.1:0-11824 GCA_004025085.1 Thryonomys swinderianus
AGTACTCTGGAGGCTGATGGCTGATCACCATAAATTCAAGACCAGCCTTAACTACAGAGTAAGACCCTGTCTCAAAAAATAAATAAATAAATAAATAAATAAAGAGCCAGGGATATAGCTCAGTGGGTCCATCTCTGGCCTGACAAGTGCAAGGCCCTGAGTTCAATCCCTGATACCACTAAAAAAAAAGAAAAAAGAAAAATATACATTTCCAGCAGTAAAGTAAAAAAATTCCTTTATTATTTTCTTGAATTTCTTTGCCCTTAATTGTCCACATTCGGGGCTGAAGCTCAATGGTACTGCACCTACCTAGCAAGCATAAGGTCCTGGGGTTGATTCCCAGTACCAGGAAAAAAAAAATCTTGTAGTCCACATGAAACATCATGACAATGTGTTATGTAACAGACACACTACTGAAGAGCAAATCAAATAGCAAAGACCTAACAATTTAGGAAATTCTTCTCAATCCTCTTTTCCTGCTTTATTTTTATTTATTTATTTTGTGGTACCAGCAATTAAACTCAGGCCCTTGTGCCTCCGAGATAGGTACCACATGAGCTAAAACCCTGATTTTTTTCATGCTTTATTGATCTGGACTTAAGTACATACACCTGGAAACAAAAGACTCTCATGGTATTTTCACCATGATAATGATTAACTTTCCCACCATGAAGAAACAAGGCCCGTGAAGCCCCGGCCAATTACATAGAAATGGGCAGCTGCTATGATAACAGCGTCCCCTGGTCTGTCTCTTACCAGCATCGCAAACGCAGTTATCTCCACTGCCACACTGATCCACTGATCCAGTCTCCTCCACAGAGGGTCGGGGGTTAGTTCTGCTGTATGGAGACAGTTTGGTTACTTTTGTTTCCAAGCACAATTTGTTCCAGTATTTACAATGGTGTTTCAGTGAGTCACCTATTCCTTCTGCACATCCCAATCAAATGACATCCAAAAGCAATGGTAGATCATTGACACAACTGAGTGTGAGCAAAAGACTTGGCCTGGCACGAACTCTGGACAATCAATTGAGAGAAATCTGTCTGTGGCATGTTTCATAGAGGAAAGCCCCAGATTGGCCATTTTTCTGATTCTACTTTTTCTTGGTTTTCATCCACTATTTCAACCTCTGTACTATCCTTCAGTGCCTTGGAGATTAAGGTTTATGGTGAAAGTCTGAACATGGTGAAAAACAGCAATCAGGAAAATAGGCAAGATACCTTGTTTATCCATCTTTGTCCAGACAAGTCTCATTCCAAATTTTCTTTTCTTTTCTTTCTTTTTTTTTTTTGTGCTTTTGAGACAGGGTCTCGCTTTGTAGTTCAGGCTGGCACTGAGCTCACTATGGTGCCCAGGCAAGCTTCGAACTCAGCAATCCTCCTGCCTCTGCCTCCCGAGTGCTGGGATTACAGGTGTGAGCCACCACGTCCGGCATTGTGGTATGCAGTGTTGATTGTTGGTGGGCGTGTCTCCACGCCCAGCATTATATGTGGTAACCGGGGATCAAATTCAGGTTCTTGCGCTTGCGAGGCAGGCGCTGGAACCACTGAGCTAACCCTCTGGCCCTTTCTTTTTTTTTTTTTGAGGCAGAGTCTCACTTTGTAGTTCAGGCTGGCCCTGAGCTCACTATGTAGCCCCAGCAAGCCTGGAACTCAGAAATCCTCCTGCCTTTGCCTCCCGAGTGCTGGGATTACAGGCGTGAGCCACCATGCTGGACACTGTGGTACATGATACTGATTGCTGGTGGGCGTGAGTCACCATGCCTGGTATCATTATATGTGGTTACTGGGATTGAACCAGGAACTTTGTGCCTGCTAGGTAGGTGCCAGAACCACTGAGCTAAATCTCTGGCCCTCATTCCAAATTTTCTATACAATAGTAATATTTGATTTGAGATTAATACATTTTTAAGCAATACTTCCTCCATATGATACATCTATACACCTGTCCCATCATTAAATTCCATTTGAAATGGCTGATTCATCCTTCACCATGTTCTCCATAATCATATGTATTGCATACTTGAAGTTCAGTTCAGGGCTTCCTCTGCCTCATCCTCTTCCCCATTCTTGGCCTCTTTCTTGGCCTCTAAAGGAACCTCAGATAGTAACACCCTTACTTCTTACACTGGATCCCTGATTTTGATCATCTCTTTTTTCTTTTTCCATGCCTTCCTCTTTTTTTTTAGACAGGGTCTCTCTTTGTAGTTCAGGCTGGCCCCAAACCACTATGTAGCCCAGGTAAGCCTTGAACTCACAGCAATCCTCCTGCCTCTGCCTCCTGAGTGCTGGGATTACAAGTGTGAGCCACCATGCCCGGCAATATAATGTTTTCTTGATGGGGGTCTCTTTTCTTTCATTTTTCTGGACATTCCATAAAAAGTTCAATGTGGCAACACATGGGATTTTTTTTTTTTTGAGACAGGGTCTCACTTTGTAGTTCAGGCTGGCCCTTAGCTCACTATGTAGCCAAGGCAAGCCTTGAACTTAGCAATCCTCCTGCCTCTGCCTCCCGAGTGCGGGGATTACAGGTGTGAGCCACCAACCTGGCACTGTGGTATGTGGTATTGATTGCTGGTGGGCCTGAGTCACCACGCCCAACATTGTATGTGGTTCCTGGGATCAAACTCAGGGCCTTGTGCTTGCGAAGCAGGCGCTGGAACCACCGAGCTAAATCTCCGACCCTCATGGCATTTGCTTTGTTGGTTTGTATTTCTTTGGTCTCAGCCTTTCAGAGGACTGGGGTAATGGGGATGTGCCATGACATCTAGAAATTTGAGTCATTTTATTTCATTATTTATTTTTTGCAGCACTGGGCATTGAACTCCTGCTCTTATGCTTCCACGGTAGGCGCAGTACCACTTCAGCTAAATCTCCAGCTATTTCATTATTTCACTGATGATCTACTTCCCTTTCTTTTCTGTTTTCTTTTTCTGGGTCTCCTGTTATTTTGCTCTGGGGTCTCTTATCCTATGATTGATCTTATGATTATTTTGGCTTTTCTCTTTTATCTCTATCATTTTATTCTCCTTCTGGGAGACTTCCTCAACTTTATTTTCCATTCTTCTATGGATTTTTATGTCCAACATCAGACTTTAATTCCCAAGTACTCCTTTTAGTTCTTTTTTAGTGTACCATGTTCTGTTATCATAGTTACAACACATTCCCTTGTCTCTTTGAGAAACATAAGAGCTTTTCTGATGTTTTGTCCTCTGTGCATTTTGATTTTCTTTTTTTTTTTGAGGCAGGCTCTCGCTTTGTAGTTCAGGCTGGCCCTGAACTCACTATGTAGCCCAGGCAAGCCTTGAACTCATCAATCCTCCTGTCTGCCTCCCAAATGCTGGGATTACAGGTGTGAGCCACCATGCCCGGCATTGTTGTTGTTGTTTTTTGTTTTTATTTTTTGAAACAGGGTCTCGCTTTGTAGTTCAGGCTGGCTCTGAGCTCACTATGTAGCCCAGGCAAGCCTCGAACTCAGCAATCCTCCTGTCTCTGCCTCCCGAGTGCTGGGGATTACAGGCGTGAGCCACCACGCCCAGCCCGGCATTGTTGATTTTGTTTCTGTTTGTGTTTATTTATGATTTTGTTTTTCTTTTTTTCCTATATTTCATTAAACAGTTTCCTCAAATGGCCATAATTGATTATCTTATTAGAGTTACAATGTACTAATTTTGTGGGAGTTCCCTTGGAGAAAGAAATGTTGGGAGTGAACCCTCAATAAGGAAAATATGTAAGACAAAAGGAGAGGAGTAGGTAGCGGGGGGGGGGGGTGGCCAGAAAATGGAAGTGGGGGAGAATGGAAGCCTACCAGGAGTTTGGCACTGCCCACCTGAGGTTCTGTGAAATGAAGGAGCATGTGGTGTGTTTAATAAACTGAACAAAGTCATAAAGCCTAAAGCAGAAGTGGAGCAGAGTGGCACATGCGAGGGTAGTGATGCAGGCCCTGCCAGTCTGATTATGCCTGTCAATATATCTTTCAGGCAATTATTATTCCTTTCCCAGGTCACCAGTTTTGTTATAGGAGTCAGATTCTTTTTTTCAGGTTATTTGTGTAATGACCCATGACACTGAGTGTAGAAGAGTAGCTAGAAGAGTAGCTAGCAGGTGTGGTGGCACACACCTATCATCGCTGTAGGCAAGAGGCTGAAGCAGGGGATTGCTGTGAGTTTGAGGCCAGCCTAGGCTACATAGGGAGTTCAAGGTAGTCTTGACTACATAGTGAGACTCTATTAAAAAACAAAAAATAGTGTCTATGAATCCAAGCTATCAGGAGGCTGGAGCAGGAGAATCACAAGTTCAAGGACAGCTTGGTCAATTTGAGATTCTGTCTCAAAATATAAAATAGCCAGGTGTGGTGGCTCACACCTGTAATCCTAGCACTTGGGAGGCAGAGGCAGGAGGATTGCTGAGTTCGAGGCTTGCCTGGGCTACATAGTGAGCTCAGGGCCAGCCTCAACTCCAAAGCGAGACCCTGTCTCAAAAATAATAAATAAATATGGGCCGGAGATTTAGCTCAGTGGTTCCAGTGCCTGCCTCACAAGTGCAAGGCTGAGTTCGATCCGGTAATCACATACAATGCTGGGCATGTGACTCATGCCCACCAGCCATCAATACCACATACCACAGTGCCGGGCGTGGTGGCTCACGCCTGTAATCCCAGCACTCGGGAGGCAGAGGCAGGAGGATTGCTGAGTTCGAAGCTTGCCTGGGCTACATAGTGAGCTCAGGGCCAGCCTGAACTACAAAGTGAGACCCTGTCTCAAAAATAAATACATACATACATACATAAAATAAACAGGATTAGGGATGTGGCTCAACAGCAGAGCATCCTTGAGTTCATTTTTTTGAATTGAAGGTGGGGACGTGAAGCAGAAAGTACCACAAGTACCTAATAGACAAAAGGGGTCATTTGGAACCCTAGAGGCCATAAAATGAATTTTTTTTTAAATAGAAGGAAAAGCCACTGATCAGATGGTATACAGTGGAGAAACAGCACTGTAGCAATCACAGGCTGGCTACCATGTGAGGCACATTTACGAGGCCACCATTATGCTACCCAGGCTAGATCATATGGATGCAGTCCAGGATGGCCCAGCAGAGATGAGGAGGAATGGATGAATGTAAAAGCCATTCTGCATTTGGTGAATAAGTGGCTGTGTGTGTATGGGATGGTATTATTTGAGGATAACTCCTATGTTTCTGTCTTTCACAGTGAGTCTATTGTAGTTTGGCACATAGCCTGGGAGAATACTGGAAAGTGTGGAAAGATCTTAAGTCAGGTACTGGACAACTCTTTAAAAGTTAAAATGCAACCTGCTGATCCTCTATATGTTGTCTGCTCATTATCAGGTTCTGGGTTGCTTTTTTTGGTTTGTTTTGTGTTTTGAGACAGGGTCTCACTTTGTAGTTTAGGTTAGCTGTGAATTCATTGGTTTTTGTTGTTGCTGTCACCATTGTTTTTTTATGATTCTTTCTTTTCTTTTCTTTTTTGTACCAGGGACAAACTCAAGACCTTGCGTCTGTGAGGCAAGGCTGGTGCCACTGAGCTACATCCCCAGTCCCTCATCATTTTTAAAAAATTCACTGTGTAGCCCAGACTGACCTCAAACTTCCAGTAATACTCTTGCCTCAGCCTTCTGAGTACTGGGATTCCAGATGTGCACTATCATGCCTGGCTTCTGTGTGGTTTTTTTTGTTTGTTTGTTTTTAGTTTTTTGAGACAGGGTCTCACTTTGTAGTTCAGGCTGGCCCTGAGCTCACTATACAGCCCAGGCAAGCTTCGAACTCAGCAATCCTCCTGCCTCTGCCTCCCAAATGCAGGAATACAGCGTGAACCACCACACTGGGCACTGTGGTACGTGGTACCAACTGCTGGTGGGCATAAGTCATCAGGCCAGGTATTGTATGTGGATCAAACCAGGGACTTGTGCTTGCTAGGCAGGCACTGGAACCACTGAGCTAAATCTCCAACCCCTTCTTTGGGTTTTTTGAGGCAGGATCTGACTATGTAATCCAGGCTGGTTTTGAATGTACTATATAGTCCAGGCTGGCTTCAAAGTCATTATATTCTTGCCTCAGCTCCAGAGTGCTGAGATTATAGACTACACCACCACACAGAGCTAGGCGATGGGTTTTTGAATGACCTGTCTCTACATCTATCACTTCTGGCTTCTCTCTCTGGATGATTTCTATTTTCCAGTTTCCCATTTTGATATAGTCCTGACTGAAAGGTCCCTGAAGCCAAAGATCTGACTCATTTATGGACTATTTTATCTTTTCCTATATTTTAGGACATAGTAGGTGCTTTACAAATATTTAAAAAAAAATTTTTTTTTTTTGAGACAGGGTCTCACTTTGTAGTTCAGGCTGGCTCTGAGCTCACTATGTAGCCAAGGCAAGCCTGGAGCTCAGCAATCCTCCTGTCTCTGCCTCCCAAGTGCTGGGATTACAGGTGTGAGCCACCACGCCCAGCATTGTATGTGGTTACCGGAGATTGAACTCAGGACCTTGCGCTTGTGAGGCAGGCGCCAGAACCACTGAGCTAACCCTCCGGCCCAAGTAATATTTTATATTTTAAACATTTTACAAAATATCAAATGAAACTGTCAGTATTGTGACCTAAAGGAAGATTTATCGTTTTGTTCTGTTCTCTAAGTATCACCAGTAAACTTTACTTTTCCTTATTTTTCTTTCACTAAATATTTGTAGGGTGGGGTCGGAGGGTTAGCTCAGTGGTTCCGGCGCCTGCCTCGCAAGCGCAAGGTCCTGAGTTCGATCCCCGGTAACCACATACAATGCTGGGCGTGGAGACTCACGCCCACCAGCAATCAATACCACATACCACAGTGCCGGACGTGGTGGCTCACGCCTGTCATCCCAGCACTCGGGAGGAAGAGGCAGGAGGATTGTTGAGTTCGAGGCTTGCCTGGACTACATAGTGAGCTCAGGGCCAGCCTGAACTACAGAGCGAGACCCTGTCTCAAAAAAAAAAAAAAAAAAAAAGACCAACCTGAACTACATAATGAGGCCATCTCACAAAAACACTGGTTTAGCTCAGTGGTGCTGGCACCTGCCTTGTAAGCACAAGGTTCTGAGTTTGTTCCCCGGTATTTTGGGTTGGAGAAATTAGGGCTAGAGCTTGGGGAAAATTTTGTTTGGACAACTGCTAAGGAGAAGGGGGTGGGCAGTGCTGTACTGGATCAGGATTTGTGGGCCTCCAGTTTCACAGGCTTCTCTGGCCCAGTGACGTGGGATCTGTGGCAGGGAAACTCACCATGCAAGTCTGTCAGGTCCCAGGATTAGCAAGTGGCAACAGTGAAAGTCAGAGAGACAAAGGAGTTTTCCCAAGGGCAGGGCAGGTAGGAGGGGGACGTTTAAAAAAAGGTTGCCACCCTAAGAGATCATTAATAGTCCCCAGGACATCAGACAGGCCCCGGGTCTGTGTTTTTGGTGGTAGTAGGCAGGTAGCCCTGCCCGGAAACTTTCTTGTTATGCTACAGGAATGACCTGTTATTCTTCTACTTCTAAAGTCCACATGACTTATATTTTTATTTCCCTTCTTCTGAATGACACTGTGTACAGGTCCTGCAGAAGGTGTAGCCAGTGAAGTGTTGGTTTCTGCCAGATCAGAGGCAGGTACCGCTCCATAATACCACGTTAAGTGCTGCTCCTATCTGCACCCGAAAGCTGAAATGAACCTCTGCCCTGTGCAGTTACTGCTTTCTTGAAAGGTGCAGAAATCAATACTTGGTGAATAGAAGTCTGGCCTTCAAATCTCCTGAGTTATAAATACCAGTTCAGAGCCAATCTAGCTGATTTGATTGATCTTGAGTTGTCACCGGAATCCTACAGGTTCACCTTGATGTTTCTCTGCTCATCAGCCTTCTTGTGTACATAGAGAGAAGCAAGAATATGTGAAGAAGTCCTCAATCAAGTCAAAGATTTGGACTCTAATTTTGGCTGGGCAACAACCGACCTGGATATATTAGGATGTCATGTAACTCCTCTGCAAAATGAAACAGTAAGGCGGGAGAGCCCTTTTCATTTCTGTCTTTGGCACTAGGGATTGAATCCAAGGCCTTTGCACTGAGCTATAATCCCTACCCCTTTTTTAATTTTAAGATTTTTGAATTGTTAAATTACTCAGCCTCCTGGAGTGCTGGGATTTCAGGTGTGTGCTATGGGAACCAGGGGAAGGGAACATTACTAGAACCTTTACATTAGATTCTAGTCTCCTGTGAGTCGACGGCACACGGCAAAATAATAATTAATAAGTAGGTAGAAATGAGGTTCAGAGAGGCTAGGTTTGGGCCTGTTCCAAACTACTCTGGGTAGCAAAAGACCCCAGGCTCCAGCTCACCACACCTTTTATTCAGCACCTCTAGAGTAACAGAATGTAACAGACCCTGTGGGCAGGGCAGACACCTCCAATAGTCCAATAGCAGATGAAGATCCCGCTGGGCAGGGCAGAGGTCAACAACGTAGTAGTTCCGCCCTGAAGCATCACAGCATGTGGGACCACCAGAGTCCTTGTTGTTAGCAGAGGTGAAGGTGAGTTGAGAACAGAGTCCTCTGCACCAGGAAGGCCTGATCAAATTTGACCTTCCAATTATTTCTCCCAAAACATGTTCCCAACATATGACTGGGTAGTTTCAAAGGCTATTTGTTAATTAGCAAAGTTTCAACTCACATCCACTTAAGCAAATCTTAGTGGTGTTTGTTGTTGCTGCCATTATTGGTTGGTTGGTTTGTTTTGAAACAGCTCCTCCTGCCCTGCCCCTATAAGACATGTAGCAAAGTATTCAGTGAACAGTTTTTATCAACCACAGGAAATAATCTTTTTTTTTTTTCTTTGAGACAGGGTCTCACTTTGTTGTTCAGGCTGGCCCTGACTGAGCTCACTATGTAGCTCAGGCTGGCCTCAAACTCAGTAGTCCTCTTGCCTCTGCCTCCTGAGTGCTGGGATTACAGGCGTTAGTCACCACACCCAGCATTGTGGTATGTGATGGCTGGGATTGAATTTGGGACCTTGTGCATTCAAGGCAGATGGGGAACCACTGAGCTAAATCCCTGGGAGAATCTTTACATATTTTGAAATCCTGTGAAAATTAAATAATGCAGACATTTATTCATGTAATGGAGATGTATGGAAATTAAATGAAAATTTTAATACCAATATTTCTATATGAATTTTCTTAAAATACATTCCCAGATGAAGGTAATTTAGGATGTAGTCATTCTGTGTTTTTTGTAAATCACTTGTCATTATCTGAACTGTAATCTTTACTATAACAATTTTAACATAATCTTGTATAAACCAGTGTCTTTGAACTTAATATATACTATCTTCTAATTAAATGAATTGAAAAGTATTTTTCATTTCCAAGTACAGTTAATATTTATATGGTTTTTATTTTGTTTCATGTTTTCAATTGGAAAGTATTAGCTACTACAAAATAAAGCTTGTTAGTTGCTTTTTAAATTAAAAAAAAAAAAAGGAAGAAACAAGGTCTCCCTTATGCAGGTCAGGCTGAACTTGAACTCATTGTGTAGCCTAGGCTGGCCTCAGCTTCCCAAAAGTGCTGGGCTTTAAGGCATGTACTGCCTTGCCCTGGCATACTGTTGCTGTTATAGTGTTGTTTTGTTCTTTCTGAAGTAAGGTTCTCTTTTCCAGGGTCCCAAATGACCATTATTCTTTGAATCAGTTCATCTTTATCTCATTCACACTCCAGTGGATTCTACTCCTATTTATTCAATTATAATCACAATTCAGGTTAATCCACTTAACAGTTTGTTGGAAATCTCTATTTTATGAATTCTCTTTTTCTGTGGTAGCTTCACGCTCAGGAAGTTTCTCTTGCATTCTATTTGGGCAAATTTAGCACATCCAGAGCACAATTTAGTTAAAAATCAACAGAACTAGGTGTGGTGGTTCACGCCTTTAATCCCAGCATTTGGGAGGCAGAGGCAGGATTGCTGAGTTTGAGGCTTCCCTGGGCTACACAGTGAGCTCAGGGCCAGCCTGACTACAAAATGAGACTCTGTCTCAAAAAAAAAAAAAAAAAGGAAGAAAGAAAGCAAGCAAGCCAGGTTCTCCCAGAAGTCAGGCACAGTGGTGCATGCCTATGATCCCAGCTTTTTTGGGTCCTAGACAGGAGTGTAGGCCCCATCACTAAGTAGACATATAAGCCTTGCTACTGAATCTCTTTGAGCCTCTCTTTTCTCTTTTATTTGGTATAAATCTGATAGGTATAAATAAATAAATAAACAGATGGGTGAATCTCTGTTGTGTGGGATTAAATGGGGTCATATATAAAAGGTGCTTGACATTTGTGAGGAGCACAACAAAAATTCAACCACAGATGCTGTGTTTTTCATGATTCTAAGGAAATGTTTCATCTCAGCACAGGTGTTTCATTCGTTTTGCAGAATGAGGACTCCCAATTTTTAGCTTGAGAAGCACAGATTTCATTCATATATGATAAGAATTTGACAATTTATCGATATTTCTGTTTAAGTTTCTTATTAAGTCGGGATTAATTTGGCTAACAGATTTTTTTGGGGTGGTAGTAGAGGTTGAACCCAGGATATTTAGAGCCTTTGCATTAGTACTGAGAATTGCTAAATTGCTCAAGTTGGGCTTGAACTTGTGATCCTCCTGCTTCAGCCTCCCAAAGTTCTGGAATTACAGGGGTACATCATCATTCCTGGTTGTTTCTTGGGGTTTCATGTCCCAGGCACTAAGCATGTACTCTACCATTAAGATGCTCCAGCCCCATGAACATCATTCTAAATTGAATCAACTTTTTTTTTCCCTCACAGTCCATGCTACTGAATACATTTGGTTTGCTTTTTGATAATAGAGAATCTCAGAACACTTTAGGACTTTGTGCTAAGAGTTCCTTCCCATGGCAAAGCCTCCACAGCCCAATGTTGTATTATATTTCAGGACACTGTTTTGTTTTTTTTTCTTGCTGTTGTTGTTGAGACAGAATCTTTCTATGTAGTTCAAGCTATCCTTGAGCTGACTGTATAGTCCATACTGGCCTCTAACTTGCAGCCATTCCTTTTACCTCTGCCTCCCGAGCACTGGGATCACAGGTGTACACCTCTGTGCCCAGCATGACACCATCTGCGCCAGGACAAGTAACTCAAAGGAACCACATTCACAAGGGACTGACACAATTATTTAAATGCACAGCAATTTATTAATTTATAATAAGGATGGTGTTCTGAGAACACCTGATGACCAGATTTGTACCAAACACAGCATCTGCCAACCTTTTTTTTTTTTTTCTTCTATTTGGTGTTGCTGCAGATCAAACTCAGAGCCCTGCATATACCAAGAACATCCTCTATTACTTGGGTATTCCCACAGCCCAATCTCTGCATTTTTTAACCTCCTCATTCAAGGGCCCAATGAACCATTCATTCTTTGATTCACATCCTCTTTATACCTGATCCACCTTCCAGGTGATTCTATCCCTACTTACATGATTATAATCACAATCTAATCCTGCTTTCCTGAAGTCTCACTGGGTAACAATGATAGATATTTATGTGGGACCTCAAACTCTTCAGGTGTCCATGTGTGTTGTGGCCACCCCCAGTGGCTAATCTTACCCTTTCCATATGCATTCTTGTAGGTGATCCACAGAAACAGCTACATTCTCCTAATGGCCAAGTTCCTGGTCATTCCTCATAGGTGCTATCACGTATCTCTCTTTGTGGGGTTTTTTGTTTTTGCTTTTTGAGGCAGGGTCTTGCTTTGTAGTTCAGGCCAATCCTGAACCCACAATGCAGCCCAGACAAGCTTTGAACTCACA
>PVIC010053647.1:0-11775 GCA_004025085.1 Thryonomys swinderianus
TTTTTTTTTTTTTTTTTTTTTTTTTTTTTTTTTTTTTTTTTTTTTTTTTTTTTTTTTTTTTTTTTTTTTTTTTTTTTTTTTTTTTTTTTTTTTTTTTTTTTTTTTTTTTTTTTTTTTTTTTTTTTTTTTTTTTTTTTGAGACAGGGTCTCACTTTGTAGTTCAGGCTGGCCCTGAGCTCTCTATGTAGCCCAGGCAAACCTGGAACTCAGGAATTCTCCTGTCTCTGCCTCCCAAGTGCTAGGATTATAGGCGTGAGTCACCGCGCCCAGCATTGTATGTGGTTACCGGGGGTCGAACTCAGGACCTTGCGCTTGTGAGGCAGGCGCTGGAACCACTGAGCTAAATCTCCAGCCCAATGCTTCCATTTTCAATTCATTTTTCCTGTTGTATCACAGCCTTTGACATGACTCCCTCCTGGCTTTTAAAATCAGCTCTTTGTTCTGACACACTCCACTCTCTACCACACACATTCTTTGTGAGACAGTCTTGATCACACAGAATTATAAATGTCATCTTCATACCTCTCTTTTCAGCTCCCATCACATACATAAACACACACATAAACATACATACAACTGTATCCTAGACACTCACACATGTCCATATGCCTGTGGGAATGCGGTCTTCTCGCTCAACATTTTATTCGGATTTTCAAATCCCAGTTTGCTCAGTTTTATTCTTCATCTTCATCTATAACCTTCTAGCCGTTCAGAGGTTTCCAGCACCTTATGAGTCCAGTCACCCAAACCAGAAGTCTCACCAATGAGCTTGAGACTGATACAAAATCTTCATAACTTACCTACGTGTCTCTCCTATTGCTTACCTCTAAGCTAGAACTTGAATTGTTGGCAGAATGATCTTTTCAAACATGTACTTAAAACCCTCCAAGGGTCACCCTTGGCCATGATTGCTGCTAACAGAAATGAGTGTGGAACCAGAGTTTACATGATGGCTGGCTCTCACGTCTCAAATACTTCAAAGGTATCAATGTAGTAAGCTGTTAAGTAGTCAATCATATCCACCGACCTTAAAAATGTTTCAGAATGAGTCATACTATTATGATAGTTCATAAATAGCTTTTCATTAATAGCAGTTTAGGGAAATATTTTCCTGATGAAACAGTAGCAGCTGGAATATTCAATAAAATTCTAAAAAATATATTTTTGTGAGGCAGCGTCTCATTAAGTAGTTCATACTGGCCTTTAATTTGCTATTGTACCCCATGCTAGCCTCAGACTCATGATGATCCTCCTGCTTCAGCCTCCCAACTGCTGGGATTACAGGTATGAGTCACCATGCCTGGCCATATTCTTAAATATTTAATTAAGAAAAAATTTACATATTACGTTCAAACTTTAATATGTTATACATGATAAATTTTTGTTACAGTAAATACTGTAAAAGATCTTAATTTTGATTTTGTCTTCTAAAGCAAAAGGAAAATCTACACATTGATACAATGACACTGTCACATTCAGACTTGCTTTACTGTATTTGCTACTGTTTAAATAATTGAGTGATAAATGGTTTAATGACACAAAATTCTTCCAAAGCCATATTTACATGCTGCATATACTTCATTATGATCTGAATGGCTTCATAATGGAAGCACAAGAAGAAGCAAGAAAATGGTTAATTGACACTCCTGGGAACAACATAGTAGTTTCCAGAATGTATTATATTTATAATACTTTAAGGTAGGAATATTATAGCTTAATGTAAATTTGACTTTTTTCTCTTACCTAAGTAGTTTTATAACTCTAATTCTGCCCTTAGAGAGTGTCAAAAGTAATGTCTATCTGAAACATTAATACTGGTACAACCAAACCTCCAGGACTTTTGACGCAGTCACTTCTGCTTTGAGAGTGCATAGGGAAGGGCTGTATGAAGAAATGGTTCTCTGGAGGCTGAATGGGGTTAGCCATAGGTGGAGATGTTTAGGATTATGAGTGACACTGTGCTGACACTGAGAGCCAGATCACCATAACATAGTTTAGGGACACCCATCTTTCTTATTTTGTGGGCGCTGAAGGCCATGCCTGAAATACAGATATTTCAGTGCTAAAAGTAAGAAAATCCTAAGCAAAGTGAAATGAGTAGATCTTCCTGCCACATGGCTTATATGTACTTTAAAAAAATTTATCTTTATTGGTACATTGTATATACACATCATGATCACAATCAGTATTGGAAATTTGCACCAGTATATGATGCAATTTTTTTTTTTTGAGACAGTGTCTCGCTTTGTAGTTCAGGCTGGCCCCGAGCTCACAATGTAGCCCAGGCAAGCCTTGAATTCAGCAATCCTCCTGCCTCTGCCTCCCCAGTGCTGGAATTACAGGCATGAGCCACCACGCCCCGCCCTGTGGTATGTGGTATTGATTGCTGGTGGGTGTGAGTCACCACGCCCAACATTGTATGTGGTTACCGGGATCGAACTCAGGACCTTGTGCTTGCGAGGCAGGTGTCGGAACCACTGAGCTAAATCTCCAGCCCTATGATGCAATTTGATTCTCATTTTTTCCCAATCCCCTATCCACTGCACAACCCTCCATCCCCCAAATCCATAAAGTTTGTTTCCCATTTTTTTTAATACCATCACATTTTATCTTTACCCCTCACTACTCACTCCTTGACCACACTTCCCTTTGCATATTTTCTATTTCACAATATTCATCACACATTCTGGAACTTATGAACATCTTCACTTTTTCATACCAGAGAACAGGTGCAATATTTACACATCTGTGACCTATTTATTTCACTTATGAGTATGTCCTGAAGATACATCCATTTACCTATAAATAACTCAAAATTATCATTCTTTAAGACAGTGTAGTACTCCATTTTATAGAAAAACCACATCTTTATCCAGTGTCCAGTTGATGGGCATTAGGGTTGTTTCCAAAATTAAGCTATCACAAACTGAGCTGCTATGAACATGGGTGCACATATGTCACAATGATATGATTTTCTTAACTCTTTTGTGTATATTTCTAGCAGGGAAATAGCAGGTCAAATGGGACCTCTAATCCTAGTTTTTTGAGGAATGTCCACACTGACTTCCATAGAGGTTCTACCAGTCTACATTCCCACCAACAGTGGAGAAAGGTTCCTTTTCCTCCACAGCCTTGCCAGCATTTGTTGCTGGCTAATTCTGAGATATCAGCCATTCTTTGTGGAGTGAGATGAAATCTCAGTGTTTTTTTCATCTGTATCTCTCAAATGACCAGTGATGTTGAGCATTTATTTCTTCATATGCTTCTTGGCAGCTTTTACTTCTTCTAAAAAGTATCTGTTCATTTCAGCTGCCCATTTTTGAATTGGGTCTTTAAATTTGGGAGGACTGATTTTGTACTTTTTTAAAAAAAATAATATTTATTGGTGTATTGTATATACACATCATATCATGACCACACTCAATATTGGGAATTTGTGCTTTTGATGTAGGAAGAAAAAGAAAACAAGACATTGCTTCCTTGCCCTCTGCTTGCCTAGCAACTGTGAGTTAAAGAAGTTAAAATGTAAAAGAATGTAAAATATCTGCTTTCCTGTGCTGTTTTCCAACTCTTTTGAAGGTGATGATTATCAGTCTGTGTTTACTACTTGCAACCTACAGATAAAACTAACCTAGGAAGAGAAAGCCTCCTTAGTTAAATTTATTTCACTTTTAACTATTTGTAGAAACTAAAAATGTTTGTTTGAGCAAATCAAACCACCGGAGAATGAGGCAATAGATTATAAAACCCTACAAAAGAGAAAGTATAACTAAACTTGGAGCAGAAATTCCAGCACACCCTTCAGTGTCAGTTCAGTCTTTACAAGTAAATTTTCTCGTTTTACCCTGATTCTGGGCCTCTGTGTGTTTTTCCTTCGACTTCCCAGGTAATCTTCATGTAATTTTTCTATGTTTGTGATACAAATGGATTCCAGCCAAGGATTTCTCTTGTCTTTTTAAGGTGATACTAAGTCACTACTTCATTTAAACTGCTTGGCCTCCACAGTGTTGTGATAACATCTACAACAGCTAAGACTTCAATTGTAGATCTCAGTCACTACTTACTTCCTGTCTCATTAGAATACTGTCATCATCCCTTTAACCAGCATTTTTGCTCTGCACTTAACCTGTCATACTTTCCAAGATTACTATGTACTCTCCTTCACTATATCTCTGTATGTGGTCTTTTACTTTGGAAATATCATTGCTCCAATTCATTACTAGATTATTGCTTTTATTTTTGAAATACCATCTCTCCTCTTCAGACACCGTCCTCAGTCTCATTACAGCATAGTTCATAACATCAGATTCTTAAATCTCTCTCTTGTGTTCAGAGTCCAGCTCTATCACTATAGCCCTGTAATCCTGGGCAAATAATTTAGCATCTTGCTGCCTCAATTTCTTTATCAATAAAATGAGAATTAGATTATTTACTTATGGAGCTATTGTGAGAATAAAAATCTGAAACTCAGATAACCATGTCTAATAGAGAAAATATTAAATATTAATGAATTATGTCACTAACTAGCAACCTGAGTGATAGATTTGGCATATACACACATATTTGAATGCCTAGAGAGTTATGTAGGAACATAAGTACTATGTAGGAGACTCACAAATCAAAACGGAATAGGAACAAAGAAACTGATTTAGCTTTAAAGTTTTACTTCGGAACAGACCTTGCTGTTCAGATGACCTGAAAGTCCAGATTAGGATTCTGTAAATGATCAGGTCTAGATATTGTCATGTGGAATTGAAA
This sequence comes from Thryonomys swinderianus, assembly GCA_004025085.1. Taxonomy (NCBI): domain Eukaryota; kingdom Metazoa; phylum Chordata; class Mammalia; order Rodentia; family Thryonomyidae; genus Thryonomys; species Thryonomys swinderianus. The sequence continues at coordinate 4,759 of PVIC010053647.1, forward strand.
GCAAAACATTAAGTCAGAAGCTGTGGCAGGAATGTATAAGGATAAGGGCTCAATTTCAGTGCAAAGGGCAGAGAAACAAAAGCAGAAGAGAGTGACGTTACCATTCAGAAGTGTTGACTGCCTACCTTACGTCAGAACCTGTGCCAAGGCTGGATTCTGACAGGACTCCTCATCTGGGCAGAAACTGCACTACTTTCAGAAAGGGCTCAGAGCAGAGAGATATGTGGCTTGGGACACATACCGTCTTCCCTCACCAAAGAGCTTGAATTCTGGACCCCAATTTGCACAAACATAGACACAGTGGTACAAAAGTGCAACAAATGTTTGTAAGTTACTAAGCTTGCAGAGTAAGACTGTTTCTTACCTTGGTGAAGAATTGTCCTTTACGCCAGACTGAAGTAAATAGAAGAGAAAAGGCATTACCGGACCCAGGTATATGAGCAGAGACCTTTTAAGTAGTTGTGTCAGTACTTCAAACCAGGTCTGAATTTGAAAAAGTATACAAAATTATACTTTTATCATTTCCCAGTTATATCAGAGATCATCATTGAATGAAGTAAATGTGTTCTACATAGTAAAAATGGGGTAAATGGAATCTCTATTAAGCTTCTTTTCAATAATTTATTATTGTAAATTTGGTGACATGTTTCTACCAATGCTGAAAGGGAGGCTGTCTGGCATGAGTGTGTCAGAACAAAATGAAAACAGTCATTTCATTTTAGCCTTATGAAATCCCTGTAAGCTAGGGCAGGATGTTATATGTTATTCCCTCCACATGCCCTGTTAAAGAAAAATGAAGCACATAGGGTCGAGTAATTTGTCAAAGGTCACCTAGCAAGCTGGTGAGACTGCCACTCTTCCAATATGCTTTCCACCAGACCATGTTAGACCTTAAAGGTCATGGATACACACTTGTTTCCAAGTCTGAACTGCAGTTTGGAGCATGAAACCAGGTGACTAATGGAGAAGTGGTGTTTGGATACCACATTGTTGAGATTGGAAGAAACTGCCCTGTGTAAGCCAACGACTGAAACTGAAGGAATATAGCCTGATGGAAGACTTAATGTTCCAAAGCCAAGAGTTCCTCACTTGTGTCAAGATGCATGCAGTTTAACCTCAACAGTAAAGAGCGGAACATCTGTTCGGTGGAGCTGCTCCAGGGAAAGGGGATGAGGAAAAGAGTTAATTCTAACATTGACATTATCTACCTAATTTCACAAAAATGCGCTATTACACAAGAGCAGTTTTCCAGGTTATAAAAGCTGCTGGATTAACCAGGTGGCATTGTTGGAATCAAATATTGCTTTCCACTTTGCACAGTAGATATTTAAATGTCAATAGAGAATTCTTCCAAGTCTCTTTCATTTCTGTGGCTTATGGCAATGTTTACTGACACCCTATCATCCAACCTGTGAAAACTGGAACTTCATATGTAGTAAGCTTACAGAAGGATATTTCATATGTTGTATTTCTGTTTAAATTCTGTGTGAAGAATGACCACAGTCTTTATACTTTACCTCTTGATCCAAGGGCATTTTTTCTGATCTGTTTGCATGGGTCAGGAGGTAGATTTCTTTTAGGAGAACTTTGTTTAGCAAGGAACCTAAATAACCGATCTGTGTAAAGGGGTAGAAGTCATGAGACTGTCATCCATTTCTTTCCCTTCTTGGTGTCCTGTTCTTCACTCATGATTTCATCCCTACCTGCCACATAAACCAAGAGTGGTGCACACAACTACTGCACTAATAGGTCTACTGTACTGCATCCCTCTTGACAATGAGATGTTTTATACTGTCAGACAAATTGGTCCATTCATGACCCAGCATGAACGTGGCACTCAAACTCCAGTAAAGATTGAGGTGAATCTTGACCTGTCTCTGGATTAGATCACCATGGTTACTTTTTGTAAAGCAAGTTTGAAATAAATTATTATGATATTGCAGTTTCCTAAAATACTCACTTGCACATTAAATAAATGAACTCCACACCTAACCAGAGATTACTTCTATATTTTCATATCATTATTTATTTCTATTTTCTTAGAAGATAGACTATGTCTTCTGTATTTATGCTGTAATCTAATACATTCTACATTTTATTGAACCTAAAGTCACTTTACTATCATCCATCAAAATAAATCATGTTTGTATGGGGGACAGTGAGGACATTAGATGAAAATATTTTTATGAATGGTCAATGTGATGAGAGATCATTAGGACATTCATGTACAGAAATGAAAGAGAAAACCATTTACATAAAACATGTATGTAAGAAAGTGCCAACATATTGGGAAAAACTGACAGGGCACGAGGAAGCAGAGGTGCTATTTGGGGTTATTTGGGCATTCATTCTGAGTCTGATTCCCTTTGCCACCTTATTTAATGATATGCTTATGGAGTTCGAAATAAACATTTGCCTAAACCAAAGCTCACAGTTTATTATGTACATTCTTGTACAATGGTGGCATAAAGAAAGCCATGCATATGGAAGACTTTAACAATGGCAACTACTATATATCCTGGGTATCGTGAGATTGCTCTGTGAGATACTCACGGGCAGCATGGTGTTCCCGTTAAGGGTTCTAGCTGCTCAAGGAAGCTGCCCTGATTTTAATACATCCTATATTACTGGCCAAATGAATCTTAGTCTGATACCTTCCAGAGATATTATATAGACCAGAAATAAAATACAGGGATCCACGACTGCAAATATGTGTGCGCTCTTTAGTATTTTTTTTTTTTTTGAGACAGGTCTCGCTTTGTAGTTCAGGCTGGCCCTGAGCTCACTATGTAGCCCAGGCAAGCTTTGAACTCAGCAATCCTCCTGCCTCTGCCTCCTGAGTTCTGGGATTAGAGGCTTGAGCCACCAAACTCAGCATTTGTGGTATATGGTACTGATTTCTGGTGGGCGTGTATCACCACACCCGGTATTGTTGTATGTGGTTACCAGGGCTAGAACCAGGGACCTTGCACTTGCTAGGCAGACACCAGAACAACTGAGCTAAATCTCCAGCCCTCCTCAGTACAAATTTAATTCAAAATAAGAGAATTTGTCTTTTATCATACTTAATTTTTTATAGATTTTATATATATGTATATATCACCATGAAAACTAAAATTTCTATTATTCATTCACCTTATAAAACATTTCCTCTCCCATCTAAACTATGAACTGACTTTCATTATCATCACTTTCTAGAGAAAAAAAAATAAATACACACAATTTCTACAAGTAAGCAGCTATTGAAAGGGACCAATATGGTACTTGAGTTTGGCCCCCACTGATGATGCAAATCCATGTGCTTTCGATTTACATTCTCTTTATTGATTCTTCCCTCTCCTCCCACCCACAGCAAATGAGAGGTTCTCACCCTCAGAATGTGCAGTAGTGGTAACACAAGTTCTGCTAGGAGACAGAGGAACCCCTAGTAGTGGACTACAAAGAGAATTTATTCCTCTCTTTCTCCAAAGAACCTGTTGATATCAGAGCTTTGCTCTCTGAAGCCATTAGTGGTTCACACTTGGTTCTCGCTTTCACCATTCTCTCATTCTGGAGTACTGCTCCTGACTTTGCATCCAAAACCAGCTGCCAAACAATTTGGATTTGGCCAGTGCAGATTTCTTTCTTTTTCACTTCATCAAGAGAAGATGCACTTCTTCTGATTAGTGGGAAGAGTTAGTTCATATTCCCTTGGCCATGATTTTGTTACATGGTTGCACCCAGCTGCAAAGCAGTCCTGCTTTCTAGGATGCTATGCCATGGTCAAGAACAGGTTAATAAGAGAAAGAAAGAGAGATTCAGTTGCCACTATGTAATGAGAGACAATTTTAGGTTATTTGAATGTTGCCCTCTGAGTCGCCACTTGTGTGTTGAGCACTATTTCCAGTAAAAATCTTAAAAAGAGAAAGAAAATAAAAAATGTAAATTCTGTTTAAGAACTAAATTGCTTAACACAATCCTTTCAATTAGGCTAATTTTAATCCCTGAGAGTTTAATTTTTATGCTATTGCATAAATTTCATAGATAGAGGATTATTTACAAGGTCAAATTTATTCTTTTTTAGAGCATCTCATTGAAACTCATGTGCATTTAAAATTTAAATAAGTTCAGTTCTACCTCAAGTAGAAAAGTAAAAAAAAATAATAGCCATTTTGGACTAAGTATGTTGTGAAATCTTTTAGGAACAATAGTATGTGAAGACTAATTTGGATATTTAAATGAGTTGTACTCTTGGAAGAGCTCTCAATCATCAGGAACTATTTATGGGTAGAAAAAAATATCTTGCCAATGGGCCATAACCAGGTCAACTGGCATGCATTCTTTCAGGATTCCTGCATTTTTCTTTTCAGTGAAAATACAAAGAGGCAGTATAGCATCTTGATGCCAAAATGTAAGACTTTGCATTTTTCTATTCCAAGTTTGCTTTCACAAGAAATTAGCTGGAAAACAGGTTGAATTTTCAGGTAATACATTCCTCTGAACCACACATTTTTTGGCTTCTATTTATGGCACAAGTCAGTTTCCTGTGCATGTGTGTTTATTTTTCTGTTACTATCAGTCCGATACCTTCCTTTCAAGCATCATTTTAACATACCATTGTAAGGATTTTCTGACTCAGCTATGAGCATAGAATCAGAAGAGACAAGGTTCTTCAAGCTAAAGATTGATGTTAAAATTTGCATTAAGAGTTTTGCTTTTCTATCTTTCCTTTTCACAAACTAGCAGATGTTACAACTACTTCAGAATTATATATCTTACTTTTCCCAAATGATTCTCACCTTTCCTAATGCATTATGTTTAATTATTTTTGATCAACTGTGGTATAACTACCATGCAGACTTAAAACTGTGAAATAAATGAAGGACTCACTAGTTCAACTGGGAATTGAATTCAGACAGTCTTATTGGAATATTTTTTAATATGCTTATTTGAGGCCATATGTAGTATTTTAAATTTTCAAACTTTCTAAGATAGTCATATTTAGAGTAGTTGGCTTGGCCTGATAGGAACAGGGAGAAAATAAAGATAGCAACTGTAAGAATTATAGGTTCATAAGGTCTTAGAGATTAGCATTTGTTATTGCTAATTCTTCACTACTCTGTAATGCCTATGTTATTGAACATAGGAATGTGTAGACGTAAACAGAAAATGACTCTAATGCCGAACTTCCTTCCTCTAGTCTATTCTCAAAGCAGCTCCAAAACGCCACAGTGTGCCATTCTTCTACTCAAAATACTGCAACAATTCTTTGAGTTTCAGTCTCGTCTGCATACACCCACAGAGTTCATGGCCTGATTTCCTACTCTCTTCTCTTTCCTTGACTCAGTTCCAGCCACACTTTCCACCTCACAATTCCTTGAACACAACACATACCTTTCCAGCTCAAGGCACTTGTTTTTGTTCTCATCAGCCTACAAAATGTTTCTCCCAGACACATCCGCTCATCTAACACTTCATCACATTCTTCAAATTTCTGTTCAACTATCAACTTCACAATGAGAACTTCCGGGACTGCTTATTTAATTTACTGCCTACTCAGAATCCAGACAGACTTCTTACCTTATCTTTGTCTTTTAAAACAGCACTTACAATCTTTTCAAAACTATGAAATTTCCCTGCTTACTTTATTCACTGTTGATTTTATCATATGGTAAGTTCTACTATGTTCAAGTCTTTGATGTATTTACTCTGCACTAAAAACATGGTGCTAGATGCAGTGAGGCTGCTCAACATAAATTAGTTGAATAACTGGAGTTTGCCAACCTCCTACTCCTGAATACCCTTTTCAGTTTTCCTCACAGTATAACTGTTTTGTCTCTTTGTCTATCATGTATATCTATACATGTACTACCTAAAAATATAACCATCCAGGGCTGGGGATTTAGCTCAAGTGGTACCATGCCAACCTTCGACCCACAAGGGCCTGAGTTTGATCCCCAGTACAGCCAAAAGATAAATAAAAATAAATAAAATTTTAAAAAATATATATAGGGCCGGAGGGTTTGCTCAGTGGTTCCGGCACCTGCCTCGCAAGCGCAAGGTCCTGAGTTCAATCCCTGGTAACCACATACAATGCTGGGCGTGGAGACTCACGCCCACCAACAATCAATACCACATACCACAGTGAGGGCGTGGTGGTTCACGCCTGTAATCCCAGCACTCGGGAGGCAGAGACAGGAGGATTGTTGAGTTCGAAGCTTGCCTAGGCTACATAGTGAGCTCAGAGCCAGCCTGAACTATAAAGCGAGACCCTGTCTCAAAAAAAAAAAAAAAAGATATATATTTATTTATTTATTTATAAATATATATATATTTATATTTATATATGTATGTATGGTACCATCCATTTAGTATTTTAGAACCTGACCTGGAAGATACATAGGTAGAAGCAGAAAACGACAATGTTATAGCTTGGATGTGTCCTCAAAGGTGTATTCCCTAGACTGGTCCCCAAGGAAGCTAGTAGAAGTTGTGGGAGATGCTTAAATCACTGGGTTATGCCCTTGAAGGGGCTTATAAGACCATGGACTCTTCCCTTTCTGCTTCCTGCCTTATGAGCAGTTTTCTTTGCCATATGCTCTTTACCATTGTCATTTGGTGCTCACACCACAGACCCAAAGCTGTGAGTCTGCCAGATCTTGGGGTTGTACTTTTGAAAGTATGTCACATTACTGAGACAAAGTATTGACACCCAGAGTTAAAGCAAAAGGGTTTATATAGTTCACAGTACATAGGTCTTTCAGTCCCTAGTTAGTTGGCTCAAAGGTAGAGATGAAAAACATGCATCACGGCATGTACAAGGTAGCAAAAGTAATATATAAATAGTTTTATACAAGTCACATAATTTGTAGAATTTTTTTTGTAACTGTCACCCCAAAAATCTAATGCAGCCATGTGTGGTGGCCCACACCTGTAATCCCAGCACTCGGGAGGCAGAGACAGGAGCATTGCTGAGTTTGAGGCTTGCCTGGGCTACATAGTGAGCTGAGGGCCAGTCTGAACTACAAAGCGAGACCC
>PVIC010053648.1:0-11666 GCA_004025085.1 Thryonomys swinderianus
GGGAGGGAGGGAGGGAGGGAGGGGTAGCGCGGAGCAGCCCAGCAGCCCAGTACGAACGGACCGTTGGGTCACAGTGCTGGCAGCGGAGCTGGTGCTGCCCTGGGCGACTCCCCAGGGGACGCACCGTGCACCGGGGACGGGACTCGAACCCTCCCAGGGCGTCTCGATCCTCCCCCGAGAGCCTGGGGAGCCCAGCCGTCCGCCTGGGCTGGTCAGGGTAGGTGCCGGCCCTGGCGTCGGATCCCGAGAGCAGCCCGGCCAGGTCTCACACAGGCTCTGCGGCGGCTCCTTCCCGGCACGGCCCCCAGCTGGCCGAGGCTTTCCTTCGTCACGCGCAGGCGCCCAGGCCTCTGGTCAGGGCACCCAGCACTGATCGCTGCTGGCCCCACGTGCCAGGCCGCTGCGTGTGTCAGGGTTTGCGGCTGAACTCTAGACTTGGGGTTCATTCTCTTCTAGTTACCCGGTACCCGACGTGTGTCCAGGTGCCTCTCTTTGCTTTGGACCCTCACACGAGTGTGAGTTGGAACCATCGGGCAACTTGACGAGCCACAGCTGCCCACACAGGAGGTCCCGGTGCAGCCCCAGGAACCGGCATTTGTAGGAAATTTCCTGCTGGTGCTGCGGCCTCGGCCGGGCCAGGCTCGAGGTCCGGGCGGCATGACTGTCAGGCGGGTCCCCTGGCACCTGTCTTTCCCTCTCACCACTGTCCTCAGATCGCTCTGACTAGTGGAAAAGTTACTGGAAGTAAAAGCAGGAAAGAGGACAGTGAAGTGACCGTGTTAATTAGGACTGGTGACAAAGCATCAAGGAAGAGGCTGCAAACCGTGCCCCAGGGCAAACGGACCGGGCGCTGCCCTAACAGTGTCCAAGGCCGGCCCAGCCGCGGCCCCGAAGTCAGGACCGCACACGGGACATTGCTTCGGAAATAAATGAGCAGCGCTGAGCAGTTTTAAGGCCTCTGTGCTTTGCGGTCCCGAAGTTACTCAGATCACATCGAGATATTTAATTATTCCACGAAATATTTTGCTTGAAGTTATAAATTACTGTGTCTGAGACAATAAGAGCAGGGGACTTTTGTTGAATTTATCTTAGTGATTTATGCTTTTAGTGCAGAACTGATCATTTAAGATGTACACTTGGCTTCTCCTCATCTCTTTGGGGAAAATTTCCCACTGGCTGTGGCTAGGGTGGGATTCCGAGCTGGTGTTTTTGTGAATTAGCTTCAGCAAAGTCATCTTGGGAAGCTCGAAATTTTGAGTTAGCACACAGATTAATATATTATATTGGAAATGAGGCATGCCCACATGAAATTATTCTGGCTTTTTCCTGGCCTCAGTTTTAAAAAAGGAATAGGTCCCTTTTACTTACAACGTTAGCGGTGTGGAAATTTAAAAAGTTGCAAAAATAAAGCAAGGACTGTCTCTTCTGCTTTGAAGGCCTTTTAAGATGTTCCTTAAAAGCCCGGCACGACGCCCCGATGCAAGGGGAAGCTGTTCACACGGTGACTGATCTGGTCCTAGGCATGTCCGCTGGAACTCGGTCCCCGGGCTTCCCTAACGTGAGGTCCCGTCCTGCGGAAAGTCGGGATGACGAAGCCCCGGCAGCCAGTGCCTGATTACTGGGTGTGGTGCCGCGAGCGTGCGAGGTGTGTGTCTCCAATCTTTCCTGTCACTCAGGACGGGCACCGGGCACACCATCCATCATCCCAGCCTGAAACGCAGGGCGCGCTGGCGATCGGCCGACCTCAATGGGAGCGAAAGCCGCGAGGCTGTGCACAATAAGTAGCCCTTGTCCACCGAGTTACAGGCTTGTGACGAGACTGGTAACATGGCCAACTTGATGAGGGAGGTGAGGGGTGTGGGGAAGGGACTCTCGGATCTCCTGAAGATTAATTTATACCCTTGCAATGTAGACCAATCACAGAGTCAAAAAACAATGTCAAGGTATTTTTCTTGTAGCCCAGAGGGCCCAGCTGTTGTAACAGTCATTAATTTATTTCAGCACCTTCAGCTGCACTAGAATCTAATAAACAAGGTGTCTAATAGCTATCGTTTTGGCATGGCTAGAACTGGCCAACAGTATAATTAATTTTTCAGAGCCAAATTCATACAGAAAATACTTATACATGATTGGGCCTAGAAACTGAAACATCATCTATCTCTTATGATTTTCCATTACATTTAGAAAGTTTCAAATCCGCTGATGCAAAATTCCGGGATGTCCTTACCTTCTTCTATCTTAGAGCTGCATCTAAAGACACCCTGCAGATTAGCTGGGAGACATCCTGCATATTATGTCCTTTCCTAAACCAAAGTGACTGGAGTCTCAAATTCACATTTAAGATGGGTGTGGTGGCCTCTGTTTATCATCCCAGCACCGTGGGAGGCTAAGACAGGAGAACTGAAATTTTAGGCTTAGCCTGAACAATTCACGGACTACGTGAGGCCCTATCAAAAACTAAAAAAATAAGTAAAAAGAGCTGGGGGTAGCTCAATGTGAAGGCCCTAAATTCAAAAGAGCAAGCACAGCAAAAGAAAGAAAAAGAGAAATATTTTGGGTATAAAGAGACAGTTTCCAAGTCCACGGCACAGCAGTAGGGTAGAGCGGGCACAGGACTGCGGGGCTGCTGGTCCTTCAGGGTTCAGGGGCTCGGAGGGCCGGGCAGCTGATGGCCGCCAGTGTGCACACTTCACGCTGCAGGAGAGATCCGCTGTCCCCTCAGGTCTTGCGTGGGAGGGTAACCTCAGTCCCTGACCTTCACCAACACCTTCACGGCGGCACCTGGGGAGCCGGCACGAGGAGCTGCCAAGTGTGACACCCACGCAAAGGCCCTGGGGCCCAGCCCGGCGCTGGCTCTGATCCAGACCGAGCCGGGCAGCTGCGGTGGCCAGATGCCTCCCAAGTCCTAGGAGGGAGCTGGCGCAGGAGCCTCCGGGCAAAGCACCTGCCTCGCCCAGGAGCCAGGGAGCGGTCCTGGAAAGGCACAGCGGGACTGGGTGGCGGAGGACAGGAGGAGGCTCCGGGCGGCAGGACTACGGGGGAAGGCGGCTCCGAGCCGTGGCACGGCCAGGACAGGAGGGGCGTCGCACGGAGGGTTCTCGTTCTAGTAAATTACCCTTTGCACACACGCTCGGGAAAACGTGTCCGGAGGCGCGGGATCCTGGAACACCACACGAACACCAAGGGCAGACCAGCACCTCCAAACACCCGGCACGAGCCAGCAGAGCGGCGCGCGGGGCTCCGCGCCGGCTTCCCAGCAGGTTTCGGACCCTGCGCCACGCGTCCCGAGCCTGTGGAACCCACGCCATGCGCACACACGGCACCGGATCTGCTGCTCACCGCCCCAGCGAGACCGGCTATTTCCAGCAGGAAACAGGAGCCAGAACCTGCACCAGAGGGAGGAGCACAAGACGGCGGGAGGGGCGCGAGGGGGCGGAGCCCGCCGTGCAGGGCCAGCTCCTCCCACCCCGGCGCTGCCGCTCCGGCTCCCGCAGTACGAACCGAAGAGGAGCCAGGGAATGGCCTCGCGGGGGCCCTCCAGCAGGTGCACGGGGAGCCCCGGGCGTGGGGCTCTGGCCGGGCACCGACGCGGCTCGGTGGGCTCTGCTCTCTGCTGGGGAGGAGGCCGGCTTCTGTGCACCGTGGCTCGAGACGCTCTGCAGGCGGCCATCTGTCGGCTCCCGGGTCACTCAGGACGGCGCCCAGGGTGGCGACGGTACGACAGGCGCACCAGTGAAGCCCAAGGCGACAAAGCAAGTCTCACCGGGGGCTCTGACCCACAGAGAGGAGGGCCCCCTGTCCTGCAGGGACCTTGGGGCACCTGGGAGCCAGCGCACAGCAGCAAGCGCCCTGAGCCCGGCACCACCCTGCTGGCTTGGAGGGAAGGTCACATCTGAGGCCCGTCAAAGCGGCACCAGACCGGACGGACGGAAGCCGGGGCCTGCGGACCGCCAGCCCGAAGGCAGAGGCGGCGCTGGGTTCTCTGCACTGGGCGGCAGAGGCAGCAGCGCACTCGGGGCGGGACACAGGCCGCAGGCGGGCAGGCAGGGTGGAGGAGGAGGGACCCTGGAGACGGCGTCATCCCCACAGCCAAGGGCCCTCGCGGTCACCCTGAGCCGCCTCGCAAACCGCTGTCCACACCGTGCACCTTCCCGCCCTCAGACGCAGAGATGTCGCGAAAGCGAGGTCCACGAGGCGTCCCCAGCGGAGAGGCCCGGGAACCCCACAGCCCGGCAGCACAGCGGGAGGGACCCGGGCTGCCAGCTCAGTGCGCCGGGGCGCAAGCCGTGCCCGCAGCTCGGGGCAGGAGGCATGGCAGGGAGTCCGAAAAATGCGGGAGCCCCGCGGCCCCGCCTCTAGACTCCCGCGCGTGCGCACTGAAGGGGCTGGCACTGCCCCCCCCCCCAGCCGCGGGGCACAGGAGAGCGCGCCGCTGCCTCAGGGCCCCCGCGGGGACGCCCCCGCCGCAGCCCAGGGAGGGACCGCGCAGACCTGGCTCCTCGGACAAGGCGCTCCAAACCCGACCAAGCCATCTCTGAGAAGTCCCTGCCTCAGTTTACAAAATAAGCCTTCTAATCCACTGGTAAGATCTTCTATGTTAGAAAACTAAACTGACTCCCAATATACCCAAACTAGAAATTACTACTGTGCCAAAATACAGAATATAAACGCTTTTCATGTGCCCATACTGTAGAGAAATAGAAACCCTAAAAATCATATAAATAAAATTCTACCATTATTAAAATATTCTGAAAAATCAGGTCTACTGTGCAATATTTATATTTACGTATAGTAGCTGAATTGGTGATAACTTTAATTTATGAACCCAAATTTTATTTTATAGATGAATAAAAATTACGTCTGAGCTGTATTAGAAATGTACTAAATTCACCCTCCCTCCATTCCATCATTTTCAACATCAGCTGCTCATGACCCCAAACATAAACACGGCCCCTTCACACAAAAAGGAAACTAGATCATTATTCAGGACATTCTGCATCAAGTTTAATTGTGGTCACGTCCTTCTTAGGTTTGCTTTAAGTAAACTCTGATGTTTCACATTGGCCAATGAAGATCTAATTTTAAAAAATAGGGGGTGATTTAAAAGTTATGTCAAATGCAAAATAATTCTTTACTATTTGGTATGCAAATCATATACATGTGCAATATACATTTTGCACACAGGTGTGTGAGCAAGAGGTTTAAAGAGCGGTTCCTCTGTGCCAGGTGTGGTGGGATATGCTTGTCTCCCAGCACTCGGGAGGCTGAAGCAGAAGAATCCAGAAGTCTGAGCCCAGGCTGGGCAATAGAACAACTTAATAAGACCCTGTGTCCCGACAAAAATAAAACAGGCCAGGATACAGCTCAGTGCAAAGGCCCTGGGCTCACACTGCATTATCCCCCACACCCCAGTTACACCTCTGAGTGCTCCCCAGTCCATCGCTGTGACCCGCATCCTGCGTCCTGCGCAGTCCTGGACCGCGGCCGCCGCGCCTCCCTGCCAGTCCCCGGCGGAGTCCTGAGGACAGGAAGTCACAGCAGGAGGAGGACCTGCGGCTCCCCCTGCTGGAAGGCAGAGGCAAAGAGCAGCGCCTCCCGGCCTGGCTCCCCTCTGTGCGCCTGGGACTCCGGGCGCCCGGGAAGTGCCTCGAGACGGCAGCTGCTCCCCTTCCTCTGCAGACGCCCACACCGACGCCGCCACACGCAAGCTACCCCCGCACAGTGCGGGGCAGTAAAAGAGCTCAAACTCCAGCAGAACCTGGAGGGAACGAACAGCCGGCTGTGCTGGGTTCTCCTGGAAACTCGGCGCTGTAGGAGGCTGAGGCAGGAGGGTCCTGAGCCCGAGCAGCTTAATCAGCTTGACTCAGCAACATCCTGTCTCAACATAAGGGGCTTCAGAAAGGCGGCTGAGGAAGGCCCTGGGCTCAGTTTCCAGGATCACAAAGCAAAACCTTGGAACACAGCAGGCTTGTTAGGTTCCGGGACAGCTGGAGCCGCACTCTGGCTGAGAAAGTCCCAGGCGCTGACACGCGGATCCGGACAACAGCAAGCCTGGGCTCTCTGGCTCTCTCTGTCTCTGTCTCTCTATCTCTCTGTCTCTCTGTCTCTCCCTCTCTGTCTCTCTTTCCATCTCTGTCTCTGTCTCTCCCCCCATTTCTCTCTGTCTCCCTGTCTCTGTCTCCCTCTCTTATTTTGCTTCCTTTTCCCTCCCTCTTTCTCCCTCCCTCCTTCTTCAGCAGTACTGGGATTGAACCCACAATCTCTGCACTGAGCTACATCTCCAGCCCTTTTGATTTTCCATTTTGAGACAGGACCGCGCTAACCCTCCCGCCTCAGCCTCTCAGACTGCTAGGATACCGCGGTGCACGACCCTGGCCAGCTGCTCTTCTCATTTCTCATGCAAAGTCAGAAATCAGAACATTGTGCGAACGTCTCATTACTCCCTCTAAAGCCCTATGTCATGCAGCTGTGGGGCGGGGTTGCCTCTCCCGGGGCTCAAGGCCCGGTGCCCGGGGGAGTCACCGCCGCCCTCCTGGCCTGGCCCCCGCTGCTCCTGGGCACCACGGCGCTGGCTGCTCAGGTGCACGTGCTCCGTGGGGCCGGGACCACACGTGAAGTTACAGCTTTCAGGTGAATCAGCAGGGAAGAAGTCTACACTGCGCAATCTTGTTAAGCGAATTTGATTGCAAATTGAATGTGGTCCAACACCTCTTCAAAGCTCATTTAAGATATTTGATATCTGAGAGAGAAAGCTAAATGGCATGTTAACTGCCCATTTACCTGCACCTCTCCCAATCCTATCTCCGCACTCTGAGGCCATGGAAAACGACATCTCAGACCACATTATCTCAGTCCATCACAGATGCAGCTTCTGAGCTGTGACTCACTTCCACATCTTTGATCTTAAACAACACTACTCTTAAAAATGCCACATCAAAGAGCACGATTTTACCTGTCTCAGTCACTTTCCCAACTGTGGGAGTCAATACCCAACGTCAGCAGAGGAACAGGAAGAGGCTTATTTTAGCTCAGGTGCTTAGAGGGCTCAGCCCATGCTCAGCAGGCGCCAGGCAGGGAGACCTGGCGGAAGGGCCTGGCGGAGGGAGCTGCTCACCCCACGGTGGCCAGGAGACCGACAGGGAAGGGAGGAGCGGGACCAGCAGAGCTGACGCGCGCTGGCGACCTGACCTTGGGCCTCTCATTGAGGTCTGTCACCTGCAGTCCGGTGACCTTCGTGAGGCCCACCACAGGCACAAAGGTCCTGGGGACACCACGATCCACAATGCAACGCTGGCTTCAGGAAAACTAGTTTGGGCTACCTTCCACTGCATCCTGACGCTGCGTGTATGGTGACGGGGGCATAAATTCCATGGAAAAAGCTCCAGAAAGGATGTTTTCTAACAACAGACAGAGCTCAGCCTGCATCACAGAAGTGGAGAGGCGCCTGTCCCCAGACACCCGCTCCAGAACGGCGACCAGACAGAGGAGCCGAAGGCCGCGTGGCCGTCCGCCGGAACTCCCTGGCCCCATGTGCTTAGCAGTCTCGCGGCGCCTGCGGGTCCTGGAGAGGAATGACGTGGGCTTCCAGGCCCCTCGGGATCAACCCACATGGAAAGGTGCAGCGGTGTGTGGCCTCCGCTTAACGAGCTGTGTATCCCAGGCAAGGTCTGGCCCTCAGAGCCCCAGGTTTCTGGGCTGAGAAGACACCGTCTTCAGCTCGGTGACCTCCACTTGCCGACAGTCCTGACCCAAGGCACGTGCCCAGTGCCGTGCTGCGGCCAGACATCCCGCACACCTGCAGAGGTACTGGACACCACAGCAGCACACTGGCCCCGGTGTGACACGCAGCCACGTCTGTCCCCGTGACCCGATCGCACATCGGACCCTCTGAGACTTGCGCCGCCATCGGCTCTGAAAGACCATGTGGTCTGCAGCCAGCAGCGACTCCCCGCTTGTCCATGGCAGGCCCTGGGCCAGCGCAGACAGACAGACTGACAGGGGAGGAGTCACGGGATGTCCTGGGCTCCTCAAGCACTAGCTGAGACAGAAATCCTGTCAACTTGGAACTAAAATCAAAAGCAGAACCACACCCCTCAAGAGCGCGGTGGCACTGGGTCTGCAGGAAGGCCAGCACTTCCGGTCTCGGGGGAAAGCCCAGCTGCCGACACGCCCAGAGGGCAGGGCTGGAGGGAGAAGTCTCCGCCGGTGCAGAAAATGTGAGGTGGGCAGGTCGGTGGGCACCCCATGGCCTCGGCACACTTCCCTCCGCAGAAGCACCGGGCTGGAGCCCACCGCGGCCAGCCGCCCTGGCACAGGCCGTGGCAGCTCCGCAGCTTCCAGGAGGGCCAGGCCACACAGCGGCCGGAGGCAGCTCCCGGTCCACGGACCACGCAGGGCTGTGTCCTGCCTGTGCCGACGCCGAGGGCATCGAGAAGACAGCACAAGGGGGTCCGACCCTGATTCCCTGCCGCAGCTCTACACGGGAGCCGGGCGCTCTGAGGAGGCCCGCGGCGCACTGGGCACCTCGCGTTTCCCCAGCAACTGCTCGATGCCCACTTGAGTTTAACTTTAGAACATGCGTTCCGATGTCTGTCTGAAGAAGAGTCATTTTAAACTGCAAATTTTAAAACTATTAATAAATGTTGAGGCCACATGGATAAGTAATTGCTGTGCAGAACCAAGAGCAGCCTGCTTTATAAACCGCTCCACAGTGTGTGTCACGGCCCGTGGGGTGTGTGGTGTGCTGTGGGCTCCCCACTCAGGCTGAGCTCCGCAGGCCAGCGCCACGGCCTGTTTGGCTGCCAGGGGCATTGGGACCTTTCCCGCCATGGTGTGTCCGGAGCTGCTTATCAGGACGGACACACACTGAGCCCCACAGCGGCACAGCATGGTCGCCATCTGTCTTACTAAAGACGTCTCGCTTTGCCGAAACATCTGTACCTTTGCTACTCAATCTTACAAAACAGCACTTGCTAGAAATGTGGGAATGTAAACCCCACAGGTTAGATAAAATGCTGTCTGCTTTGTCAGGTTTGTTTTGTTTTTTTTTTTTTGAGACAGGGTCTCGCTTTGTAGTTCAGGCTGGCTCTGAGCTCACTATGTAGTCCAGGCAAGCCCCGAACTCAGCAATCCTCCTGCCTCTGCCTCTCGAGTGCTGGGATGACAGGCGTGAGCCACCATGCCGGCACTGTGGTGTGTGGTACTGGGAATCGAACTCAGGACTTTGCACTTACCAGGCAGACGCCAGAACCACTGAGCTAAATCCCTGGCCCAGCTGTTTCATTTTTTATCAGAGTTTTAAAACCCCAACTTTGATCATTTCTCGAACAAAAAGTGAGTGGTGCAGATCTTTAGAGATTTTCCCCCCGTCCATCTCAGAGGGAACCTACTGATGAGTCCTGGCTTCTCTCCGCCTATTCTGCCCGCGGCCGCTGGATGTCGCCCTGGGCCGGGAGGCAGCCTCCGTGACACGGGAGCGCAGACTTCTGCGCTCAGGAAAGCGGCGGCTCGGCACGGGCTCCACCTTCCGAACCGCCAAGGGGCAGCTCGGAACTGAAGCAGCACTTTACACAAGGAAAGTCCTGGGAAGCTTCACGGAGCTTCTTTCATTTCTGGATTTGAGGAAGAATTTTCAGTTTCTCAATGGATTACTGTTAGCATGAAAGTCACAGAGGTCACTAATTTCACGTTATAAAGCCGGCTTGTGGGCGAGGGAAGCGGAGGCCTGGGCGAGGGGAGGGCAGGGAAGGCGCACGGCCCCGGGGCGGAGGGCCCGCTGGCTCGGCCTGCCGGGCGCCCTCTGCGCCTGGAGCCGCCGCTGCGGGCCGGAGCGCACAGCCTTCCACTCACGACCGACGCTGCGCAGCAGAAGCCACGCGTGCCCTTTCCGGCCCGACTCCCGAGCCAGGCTGCCCGCGCCAGTGCAGGCCAACCTCCAGGCCACCCTCCCGCGCCCCTGCCACGCCGGCTCCTAGGGTGCTCAGCCCGGGCGACCCTCCGAGGAGGCCGAGGGTGGCGCCTACACAATTTGATTTGGTGTAAAAATACACACCAAATCTGATTTTGTTACATTAAGACGTTCTCTGACAAAATACGCAGAACAAGAAATAAAGAGAATTGTGTTTTAGAAATATCTTATGTTT
The DNA here is from genome assembly GCA_004025085.1 of Thryonomys swinderianus. Taxonomy (NCBI): domain Eukaryota; kingdom Metazoa; phylum Chordata; class Mammalia; order Rodentia; family Thryonomyidae; genus Thryonomys; species Thryonomys swinderianus. The sequence goes on from PVIC010053648.1 coordinate 10,143, forward strand.
CCCCGAATACCTGACCACTAATTTTAAAAAATGGATCAGAACCCACTTTAATTGAATATTTAATAGATGATTTAATGGTCAAGTTAAGATACATTTTAAATGCTAAATATAAAAATGATTTGTATTTGCTTACTGGAAATATTTGTAATACAAGCCAACATATATAATAAACTAATGTTTAAAGCACATTTACTGTGGAAGAAATGAAATGACCATCTTCAATTTATAAATATACTGCATTCATCAAACTATATTTTTGACTAATAGTTGACTTTTATAATATAAATATCATAACAGTGGATTGCCATTAACAGCAGAGATAGTTTAACTCATTTTTAAAATGTGTGATATATTTTCCCTTTCAAAGGGCCACTGCAAATATAAAAATGGTAATATTCTCCTAGGAAAAGCTCAAATTTAGCAAGAATAAAATTCATCATTTTTCGTAAGTAAGTGAGCTGCTCTTTATAGATTCCCCCCAGCTCCTGTGCCATTGAAATGCTGTGATTTGCAGAAGAGAACCCGGGACCATTTTCTTTAAAGTGATTTCTGAGCAAGTCACAGGACACAATGAAGCAAGGGGAATCAACTGTACCCTAATTTCTCCAGTGAAGTGGTCAAAGAACCACTTTATACCTGAAAAGAGAAATAAAGATATGCTCATTGGGCATGGTGGCACACACCTGTAATTTCAGCATTTGAGAGGCTGAGGCAGGAGGGCTGCCATCACTTCCAGGCCAGCCTACAGTACACGGTGAATTCACAGCCAACCTGAACTACTTAGTGGGACCTTGTCTCAACAAAACAAAACAAACAGCAACAACAAAAAACCCAAACAAACAAAAACAAAATAAGACATGCTAAAGCTTTTGAAAAAGTACAGGGTTAGCTATAGCATTTGGACAAGAGAAAGAAATAAAGGAATAAAGATAAGGAAGGAAGAACTTAAACATCATTATTTGCAGATGGCATGATACTCTATAAGGAAGATCCCAAAACCCCACTAAATATCTTCTAGATTTAATAACCAAATTCAGTCATGTAGCTGGATAGAAAGTTAACATTCAAAAATTAAGGACCTTCCTGTACACACACACAACAAACTCATCGGGAGAGAAATTAGGGAAACCTGCCTTTCATAACAGCACTGAAAAAAAAGCATTACAAATCAATCTAACAATGGAAATATGAGATCTTTACACTGAAAACTACAGTTCTCTGAAAAAGGGTATCAAAGAGGGCATCAGGAAATGGATAGGAAGACCCACTAGAGTGAAAATGGCCATACTTTCAAAATTGTTGTACAGAATTAATGCAGTCCTAATCAAAATACCATCAGCACACCTCAGAGAGTAGAGAAAACTTTCTTAAAATTCATGTAGAACCATAAGAGACCTAGAACAGCAAAGATAATTTTGAACAGTAAGGGCAAATCAGGGGACATCACAATCCCTGATTTGAAATTATATTACAAAGCTACTATGATAAAAACATGGCATGGTATTTGCAAAAAAAAAAAAAAAA
>PVIC010053649.1:0-11749 GCA_004025085.1 Thryonomys swinderianus
TCTCCCTCCCTCCCTCTCTCTTCCTGCCTCCCTCCCTCTTTCTTTCCTTTTTTCTCAGCATGAGGCCCATGCTGGTCTTGAACTCATTATGTAGTTCAGGATGGCCTCAAATCCTTGGCAATCCTCCTGCCTTGGCCTTTCAAGTGCTGGGATTATAGGTGTGTGCCACCTTACCTGATTAAGGTTTTCTTATTTTACAAATGCACAATATACTTCTAAAATTTATATATATGAAAGCAAATGAACTACAGAGTTAAGAATAAAAAGGTTGAATTGGGTTGAACTAGAGTGAAGAAAAATAGAAAGGTTGAATGGCTGTCTCTAATTTCAGAGTTTATTCCACAGTTCCAGTAATCAAATGAAACACTGGCAGAATAATAGACTCACAGATAAATAACACAGAAAACTAAGAAATACTTCACACCAGTCAAGACACTCAATTTTTAAAAACTGAATAAATATAATTCAACAAAGTTTATTTATAAAGTAACTTGTAGTGAAATAAGGAGACAGGGTAAGGGGGAATAGATCATAATTACCACATCTTAATTTTATATAAAATTAACTTAATCATAGTGATTTAAAATGTAAAATATAAAATTGTGGATCTTGGGCCAGAGATTTAGCTCAGTGGTTCCGGCGCCTACCTCGCAAGCACAAGGTCCTGGGTTTGATTCCAGTAACCACATACAATGCCGGGCATGGTGACTCACACCCACCAGCCATCAATACCACATACCACAGTGCCAGATGTGGTGGCTCACGCCTGTCATCCCAGCGCTCGGGAGGCAGAGACAGGAGGACTGCTGAGTTCGAGGCTTGAACTACAGCCAGAACTACAAAGCAAGATCCTGTCTCAAAAAAAAAAAAATTATAGATCTTTTAGAAGAAAATCCTCAAGAATTAGAATGCCATAAAAAGTTCTTAAGAGTTTACTCCAAAATCATTCTCCATAAAAGGAAAATAAATAAATTGGTCTTCATCAGTATTAAAATCTTCCCCTGTAAAAGTTCTTGTTGAGAGGATGAAATGACAAGCTAGAGATCTAACAAAGACTCTCAAATGTATAGAAGATTCTTAATGTTTTGCAGTAACAATGTAAAATAAAAAACAAAATAATCAATTTGTAAAGAGACAAGGATATGCTGATGAAAAATATACAATACAGTGTGACCACTATCACTAACAACCAGAGGCGTACAGATGAAGACCACAGTGAGCTATCAGCCTATTATTTACCTATTATACTTGCTAACACAAAAAAATGACTATACCAAAAAATAATGAGAACAGAGAGCACTGAGTTTTTCAGCTATTGCTGGCTGCAAATAGAAAATATTACAATCACTTGAAAAAGAATTCAACAGTTCCCTGAACAAAGAAGTTGAGAGTGGAATGGTGATAGAGAGCAAAGCGGAGAAACCAAAGTAGGGCTGGAGACAGCAGGGAGAAGATGGAATGGGAAGAAGTTAAGCAAGGGGATTAAGTTACAAATTTAAAAGTAATGAAATATGATACAATCACACAGTACAATATACCACAGTAGGTGACTATAGATAAAAATAATGTACCTTATATTCTGAAAACTTACAAAAGAGCTTTGAATATTTTCACCATAAGAAAATAATAAATGAGGATGAAGGTAAGTTTACTTTGTTGAAACATCACATAATATATATACATATCAAATCATAACATCACTCTCATAAATTATCTCAGTTTAAAAAGGGAATTAATATTTACAAAAAGAACTTTAAAGAAACCTTGAAACAACCATCCTAGCAGTCAGTATATATCCTAGAAAATAAAAATTTATGCCAACACAAAAAACCTTTATACATGTGAATATAATCCCTTTACTTGTACAGACAAAAGCAGAAACAACAAAAATATCTCTGTGCATGATTAAACTGTGGTACATGTACAGCATGAAGACTATTCAGCATGAGAACTATCAATGACTGCCACATGCAGTATCTTCCATGGATCACTAAATCATTTTGCTGAATGAAAAGAACATCAGGCTCCAAAGTGCATGATTCCACACATAATATTCTCAACATGGCAAAGGTACAGCCACAGTGGAAAACTAGTGGCTGATGTTAGAAATTTAGTGAAGCGAAATCGATATGACTATTAGAAAAATGCCAAGAGGGGATCTCTACAGTCATGAACTCACTGTGGATCTTCTCTGCAGTTAAGATACAAATTTAAAAGTAATGAAATATGATACAATCACACACACACACACATCATACCAAAGTCAACTTCCTGGCTTCACTACCATACTTCAGTTATGAACTGTGTGATGAATTCAAGAGACCACTCTCCACTATCTTTGCAAGATCTTTTGAATTTATAATTATTTAAAAATAGATACTTCATAAAATATGACCATAATGTATTTTCTTGGAGTAACAAACAATACTCACTTCCAATATCTGGCCGCAGCTTTTTATCATATTCTCTTAGCAATTTGTTGAGAATAAGAGTCACATCAGTGTCTTGAGATTTTGGAGCTAAGACCCACTTTTGGTTTGATGACAAATCTTCATATTCATCCTCTTCCCCCTTTCTAGACCTGAAATGACACAAAAAGTGACATATAAATTCCAGCAAGAGTCCTTCCTGGAGATGCCATGTCTTCAATTTGTCCTTTCTAAATAGCATGGAAATGAGTAGAAAATTCCATGACCTGAAGCACAATTTTACATGTTGCATCTAAAATTTTTTTAAAAACGAAACAGTCATTAAGAATGCAGCTGCTACAAACATGGCACAGTGTTTTCATTAAATTTCACAGGTCATTTCTTGTGCAATTTTCAAGCTGCAGGCCCTGTGACATGGAAGTCAGATCAGCCAGCAACCAATGAGCCATTCTTGGATGTACCTTGCAAATCACTCAGGATCAAGGCACACAACTTCAGAGGTTTGCCATGGATTACTGTTTTCCCTTGCCCAGGGAAAAGACCTCATTCTAGATGAAGGTAAGACAGAATCTGCAGAATGGACTCATTCAAAATGGTTGGTTCTGATTGTGCTTCCATTGGAAACTGGAGTCTGGAGGTGGAGACAGACATGTAGACATTCTGAGGGTGCCTGCTTGGTCAGCACTCATGTATGTAAGAGCAGCAGAGGTGCTAGTTGTGACTGGGGAACACCCTCTGGGAATTTCTCTCACCTCTGTCAACACAAATTGGATTCATCTGTTGCAGGCTAAAACAGATATTAAGAAGTAAAATCTTAGTAGTATGTCTAAAATATCAGTTTTGGTTTGGGGATTGTTTCTGGTTTTGAGAAAGGGTCTCACTACGCTCCAGGCTGACCTCAAACTACATTTTGGGTTTTTAACAAGCAGGTCCTAATGAATGCTTGGACATCTCGAAAATGTTTAATGCACTGTTGAATACAGAGTCTCCCCTGAGCCTGACATACTCTCTGATAAGAGTGTGTCAATGGACAGTCCTGGAGATGACAAGCAGGTATTCTCGGTGAAGGAGGCCGGCTCAGCCCTTCAGGATTAGAAACCAATCTCCTCCTCTCTGGATGAAGAATTTACTTGTAGGAAGATTGCCACTACTGAGCAAGATAGCTCACAAAACAAAAAGTACATCTCCATTCTAGTTTGTCAGTGTGCTGAACCTGATAATATTTTTTCTTCACAGAACAGGAAAAAAAGCATAGAAAATTTCTCTAAAGTAGATTGGTTCTGAATAGACATGAGCGCATTTATATCCAAATTCTCAGATAGGAACCAAAGTGTCAGGGCCATGCCAGTGGACAGGTGCTCTGGGACATATGTTTTCTAAAAAGTAATTTTTAGAATTGTCTAAATGATCTATAATAACATAACATTAATAAAATACAACATTTTGAAGTTCAGTCCATTGACTTCATTTAGCTCTTTAGAATCATATATGCATTATATATGAATATATATACATATATAAGTGAATTTTATTAATTTGAACAAGCTGTAACATACACTAAAGCAGTAGTCAGCAGTCTAAACCTGCATGAAAATACAGTTGTCTTTCCTTATTTGCTGTGGATTGTTTTTACAACCCACCTTCATAGGTACCCAAACCCGAGGATGCTCAAGGCAATCATAGGAAGTAGCCTAGTATTTTCATTATAACCTTTATAGATACATTCAACCACCTTTAGATGACTTATGCCAGGTGCACTCTACATGTTATATAAATCATCATTTTACAATACTACCTAGAGAACAATGACAAGAAAAAATGTCTGTACTTGTTCAGCACAATTTTTTCCACTATTATCAATCCACAGTTGGTTAAGTCTGTAAATGGAGATATCTCATAGATATGAAGGTCTAGGTGTGACACGCACATGAGATTTTCACAATGACTGCACAGTATATGCCCTACAGAATGACTTCTCTACTTAAGTTTTTCTTCCCAGGCTACTATTAAACTGTAATTCTGTTTTTTGAATATGTCTTGGCTAGGAGGTCAAATTAAATCATCCACAGAGCCTACAATTCCTGTGGATTTTTACTCACACTGAACATTCAACATCAATAGAAATTTATAAATAACACTTGAGACATACATTCAATAAGTGATATGTTCAATTTCATCATTTGTAAAACTGCATTTTTACAAATGATATTATACAATTTTAGACACTGCTCTCTAGCATGTTATCAGGAGCAGTATCCAGAATGTTAATGTTGACACTTTACAAAAACAAGTAAAATAAAGCAGTGTGAAGCGTTTGGGTAAATAGGAGCTAAGCACTGCCCACAGGACTGGCAATTGTGCAATTGTGCTGGGGACCACGGAAAGAAAGGGAGCTTCCTTAGTGGGATCAGTTTTGAAAGATGAAAGGAATCAGTATTTCATACTTCTGAAAAATCCATTCAAAGAATAAGGACTTTTTCAAAGGAGAGAGACATATCAATACAATTATAATAACATTTCAATTTTTTCAACTGGTATGAAATTGTGATCACCAACTTAGCCACTATACTGTTCTCTTGCCCTCTGCTCTAGCATCTCATTATCCCCCCTCAACGCCCTTTCTTCCTCTTCCTTTCTCCATCTCTTTCCCTCAGTCTCCCTTCCTTCCTGCCTGCCTTCTTCCTTCTTTCTTTCTTCCTTTGTTCTTTTTCTTCCTCCTCTTCCCACCTCTTCCCCTTCTCTTCATTATCACCTCCTCACCACTATAAAACCAGATCAGGGTGAAGATCTGCAATTTTCTCTTGCCCCAAGGGTCACAGGTGCACAGACGGAGCACACTCACCAATTCATCCTCTGTACACAAGCCCTTAGTTTCTAAAAATTACTTTGAGTTATTCCAGTAACAGGTTATGAGTCTAATTCTCCCTCTAGTGGTGAGTGTTTTCCTGAAATTGCATAAGCTTCCCTCTGAGTGGCCAGGACAGGAGGGAAGGGGAAGAACAGGGAAAGGGAAAGTGGGAGCATTTTCTGTTAACTGCTTGAGGAGGCACACCTGGACCCCAACTCTGTTGCTCAGTGGGGTGGACCATGGGAAGAGGAGGCCTGGATTATCTCGCTCCACAGCTGTGGACTTTATACGTCTCTCCCCCTTGTAAAGATGCACTAGAAGGAAGCCTTGCATTGCTAGTGCCAGACAGCAGCACCACAGGAAGATGCCTGCAGTGAGGAAAACCAAGTCTCCTCCCCAGGGAGTCAGCAGAGGGTGGATAAAACATAATTTTTCTTTCTTAGATCCTAAGTGGGTTACATATGATCCTTAGCATTCTATTTCTTGGATTGTTACATCCAGGGGAGCATTGCTGCAATTACCTTTTTCTTAAAAATAAATCAGTCATTTATTGTCATTGTCAAACAACTGCTCAACCCTCAGACACTATTTCCATGCCTCACACCTTCTCTTAATCAGAAGGAGATAAAGTCAGACGTATTTTTAAATGATAAAAGGAGCTAATAAATTTCAGAAAGCAGTTGAGCATCTTTAATGCATCACAAAGGTCCAAGTATGTCTTACTGTCTTACTGCATTTCCCACTGGGTGTCTGAATGGGAGAACCCCAAATTCCAATTAGAATAACTCACCCACAAAGCCTAACTGTCAAAACCTTTTCTGAGGCTCTTCCTACCAGGAAAGCACTCCAGAATGGCAATGAAAGCCCTCTCAGAATGAGTAACAGTTCCAAAAGATGAAACTAGACATCAGATTATTTCATGCTTCTGTCAAACCCATTCAAAAAAGTCTTTTTCAAAGGAGAAAGATACAGCAATACAACTACTATCACATGTACATTTTTAAAACTGGTATACAGTCATGATTACCAAAGCTGAGACCCCAGATGGAGGAAATATTAAAATTGGTACGTGTGGCTTCACTGAAAGATTTTATATACACCTTGGAATTTCCACAAATCTGACCACTTTCAGTGAGATATGGAGACATCTTCCCACTGAGCATCCTTCCAGAGTGTTAATGATGTAGACCTACACGGCTGATTACCTAGCCTTGAACTACTGGCTTCCTTCAGAGTTGGTGGCATAAGAAAAGCTACACAGATGTGCCTTTAGGCCTAGATGTTGTGCTTGGTGCTACCTGCCTCCAAACAGAGGTACCCCAGGCTCAATCAACCTTCAAACACACATCCCATCTTCCTACCAGCTCCCTCTGCACACAGAAGAAACTCTGGCTGAAAGGTCCCATTGCTCTGCCTCATTCAGAGGCTGTGAGTCACTACCAGAATTTGCTTTCACACTATCAACTCAGCAAAGACGAGCGGCTTAGAGGGGAAGGCCCAGGGTTTTCTTCTCAGGGTAAGCACTTGGGTCAGACACAGTAGAAGCAGGGGACCCAGTCACATGTCCTAGCATTTGTTAGCGTGCTTTCCTAGTTCCTTGGTGTTTCATAAATATGAATGCAAATGAAGACCTTCTGACAGGGGCAGGGCTCTCTAATTTTTGAATTCTCTAAGGAGATGCTCTCTAATTTTTGAATTCCCCGACTCAGGAAATTGAAAAGTGTGTTTAGAATAGGGGGGATGGGTACCAGAGAACCAAGAGATAATCTGCTTTTCAAAGAAAGGGCAGCCTCAAGATGTAGCCTGAAGACACAGCCTGAGAGAATTAAATACCGCAGGAATTTCCTCTTGCTTTTAGACCACCAGGTTTAAGCCTTCCTGCCTTCCTGTCTCACTGCCCAGCTATCCTCCTGCGCCCTTTCCATGTGTTTCAGCGGCCGTCTAGTTTAGGTTGCTGCCATTCCAGAAAAAAGGTTAGGGGTTTCTGAGGGTGACATAATTTCCCACCAGACTGAACTCTCCGGGGGGTGATGTGAACAAACCACTGAGCTCCACCATCAGCCTCTTTTCTTTGTGACGGTCTTAGTAAGCTGGCCAGGGAGACTTGAACTTTGATTCTCTCCTCTCAGCTTCCCAAAGGGCTAGGATCACAGATGTACATACAATGCCCAGCTCTCCAGTCAGAATCTTTAATAATCATGTTAACATTCTTGCTTTGTGGGGTATATGTGTATGTTTTTGTGTGAAAAGAGGCTGGTCTAGAGTGTGTGTGTGTGTGTGGTGTGAGTGCACGCACGCAGGACCTGGTGGCAGAGTCCTTTCAGAGAAGCAGGACTCTTCCTCCCTGGATCCCTCCCACTGCCGCCAGCCTGTGTTATTCGCTGGTCTAGTCTCAATTATGCAGCTTAGGAAACCAGGATTCCTGGGTCCTGGGAATTTTCAGAGATGGATCCCATAGAGATATCGGTGTGTCAGTGTGTGTGTGTGTGGGTGTGTGTGTGCGCCCGTGCGCTCCCCTGGAACTTCTGGGTGTAGATGAGAGATTGATGAGGAAATTCAGTGCATACAATCACTATCCTATAATCCTGATTTTCAAACCTCTCTTAAAACCACTGGCCCTAACGTGTCAGGAGAGCCCACTGATGTCAGAGTCCCCACTCTACTGCAGGGGTGCTGCAGGCGCCTTCAGGGCGGGCAGGTGGCCGTGTCCCAGGGAGACGGGACAGGTGAGCAGAAAGCCTTTCCTCCTCCCAGCGGTGCCCAACCCAGCCGAAGGCGGGCTCGCGGGCATCCGCGAGGCAGACAGCGCCCCCGCCGCCCTCTCCCGGCTCTGGGCCTCGGCACGGGGCCCCTGCGCCACTCACCGCGCGTGCAAGCCCGAGAAGAGGCAGAGCAGGAGCAGCAGCTTCTGGGCCATGGTCCTGGGGCCCGCGCGGCGACCTCGGGCGCGGGCCTCGTCCCCGCTCCGCGCGACCCAGCTGAACAGGCTGCCTCTGGCCGCAGCGCAGAGCGCAGAGCGACTCGGCCCACGGTGCCACCCGCGTCCGCCCCGCGCCCCCGACGGCGGCGTCTGCGGCTCCACACGCACTGCGCGGGTCTGCGCGGCCGGGAGGAGGGCCGGGCTTGGGGTCCCGGATCCGCAGCCCTCGGCCCACCCCGCGTTACCGCTGCCAGAGCCGAGCCAGCCGGCAGGTGGGGGCCGGAGACGCGGTTCCGCGGCGCCTGCGGGGAGGAGTCTCCGGTTCCACGCGCGACAGCGAGCGCGGGGCCGCGCCGAGGTCTGAATGGACTCGGAGTGGAAGGCGGCAGGGGGCGGGGCCGGGGAGGGGGCTGGGGATCCCGCGGGAAGCCGGGGGGAGATCCCGCGTTCAAACTTCGGCGGGCGCCCGGAGTCCGCGCGCCGCCTGCCGGCTCCACACAGCACCGTCTTCCTCCCGCGCCCCGGCTCCTCCGCCTGGGGACACCGAGGCCCGGGTGTGCGGAGCGCGGCAGCTCGGCGCGGACCACGGGCTAAATCAGCTCGACCGCCGCGGGGCACCCGGAGGTCGATGCGCGGAAGGGTGGCTTACTGGGGTCCTCCTCTAGGGAAGCGAGAAACTAATGCCAAAAAGCAGCATGGAGAAAATCGCTGTTAAAGGAAGAAGATTCTCAACACACACAACAAACATATTCTGCTCAGCGGGGCCACAGGGTGCACTCCATGGAATGCCTTTCCCTGCATTTGTTTTTATGTGGAATAAAAAGCTAGTCCAGAAAACTAGTCCTTCACTACAGAAATATCATACTAGCAACAGACGCAATTCACTAGGAATGTCCTTTTCTAGTTAAAATGTTTTCTTAAAATATGTGTTTTCATCTGCTCAAACAGTCATGGGAAAATGTGACAGCCGTTTCTTTGTTCACTAACTACGTGGCCTGGAAGGTGAGGCCTCCGGCGCCCCTTTCCGCGGAAGGGCCAGCGCAGCCCGAGCGAGGCCCGCAGCAGCCCGACGGCCGCCGCTGGTCTGGACCAGGCTCCAGCTCTGCGCCATTTCCTCGGCCCCTGAGCCCCGGAGCGTCGCTGGGGCCTTTAGGAGTTTGGGGTCGGACAGTACCTGAGACCTAAGTCCGGAGCGGTTTAGCACGAACACAACGGCCGCGGCTCACGCCTGGGCACGCAGGACCACACAACACCGAGGCGAGCAAGAAGGGCCCCTGTTATAGCACCTCCAGGCCTCTGATTGGTCGGAGTTCGTGCTCTTGATTGGTCCGCGGCTGAGGAGATCCAGGGAAGGGCGGGAGCTAAAAGCAGGGAATCTTCTGGAAGGCTGGTGTGGTGCCGGTTGTGGCGCTTACCTCCCCTCCCTTCCTCAGAACTGCCGGAGTGGCTCCGAAGTGGAGGGACGTGGGACGGTCCCACTCTGGCGGGCAGCAGGAGGGTGGCCACGAGCTAGGGAGCGCACTGTGGTAAGTTGTCCCAGGGTGCTCTGCGGACGGGGCGGGGGGGGGGGGGTGGAGTGGCGCACACCTCTCCCTCAGGGCGCGGGGCCTTCCTGTCTCAAGGACCGGTCTGCCTGCGCGGTCAAGCTCCTCAAAGTGCGTAGCCCTGTCTCGGCGGTCTTCACCCCGCCCGGGACTCTTCAGGACGTCCTCCTGCCTTTGTGTGGAATAAATCTAGTTCTACAGGCCCGGGTTAGGTCCACATCTCAAGCTTCCGGGGACAGGAGCCTTCAGTAGTCTCTCCCAAACCTCTAGTTCTCCTGACAGTACAACTCAGCACTTCAAGCCTCAGTCAGGGAGTAAGTTTTAGTGCCCTGGGGCACCAAACGCCAAGGGACTTACATAACACAGACTTGTATTTCCGCAGAACTTCCTCCCTTATGATTTAAATCACTTTAGGGTCCCGCAACATGGAACTAATATAAATGCTCTGTTAGTAATTATATTGCTAGGGGGCAGGCAGTAAGTCTGTATTTTTTTGAGTAGAGGTGCAACTCTTTAGGAAAAACTTTCCTAGTAGGGCTTGGTTGGTTCTGAGAATGCAGAACCTACAAGTATGGAGGGCATCCTAGATGGCAAGTCTCCACATGCTTTTTTCAGTATACTGTGAGAAACCTGAAAGTACGGAATTCTTTTTTGTGGTTCTCTGTTTAACATGGTAATAGGAACATAGGTAAAAGTTATCCTCAGACAACACTGTAAGAGAGGGCAAGGTCAGATGTTATGTTATTCTGTCCTCTGCCCTGTTATTCTCTTTGTCTCTTTCTGGATGGGCAGTCCTTTTTCATATTTTTAATTTTGGGGTAAGTTCTTGCTAAGCTGCCTAGGCTGGGCTTGAACTTGTGATTGTCTAGCTTTAACCTACCAGAATTTAACTCTGTCAACGCTGTGCCCACATTACTGATGGATGTTTTCCCAAAGATCACACTGCTGGCAGACTGAGGACTGGAGGCTAAACCTCAGGCCATCGGCCTCAGCATCTCCATCTCTGTCACTGTGCTTTGCTGAGTCTCTGAGTGAGGTCATTGCTTCATTCCTTGAGCAAAGTCTTGCACTCCTTACTATTGTCTTTATTTTTTGAGGGTCAGTATAAATGCTTACAAATTGTTTAGAATAGAAATAGACTAGGACTGGGCCGGAGGGTTAGCTCAGTGGTTCCGGTGCCTGCCTCGCAAGCGCAAGGACCTGAGGACCTGAGTTCGATCCCCGGTAACCACATGTAATGCTGGGCGTGGAGACACACCCACCAACAATCAACACCGCATACCACAATGCCGGACGTGGTGGCTCATGCCTGTCATCCCAGCACTCGGGAGGCAGAGACAGGAGGATTGCTGAGTTCGCAGCGGCTTGCCTGGGCACCATAGTGAGCTCAGGGCCAGCCTGAACTACAAAGCGAGACCCTGTCTCAAAAAGCAAAAAAAAAAGAAATAGACTAGGACTTGGATAGTTGTGCAATATCAGTGTAATGTAAAGCATCTTGGCATTTTTTCATTCATTTGTGTTTCACATTCTGGTCAATGGAAAAACAAAGGCGATACTCTTTTCACATCTCTGCATTCTTTTTCCCTTTCTTCTATAGTTCAACATGCTATTATTCTGTAGAAATGCGATGTAACCTCTTAAGCATTTGGAATGCTTTGCTTCACTTACTGCACTGACCTGTCAGCTTGGTAAACCTGAATGTTTTACCTTGGAAAACCCCCTTCCCATTGTGCTATCAAGAAAAAAAAATATTTTAAGCCAAATGAGTCAAAGCTAGCTTTCTGGGCATAAGTGTGAAAACAAAATACAAGGTCAGAATCTTCAAAGAAGAAGTGCTAGGCTTTGATTCTCCTTCCTTGCCCAGGATAACCTGTGGGGATGTTCTACAGAACATATGCAGCAAGCACCCACCTGCCTGCCTCTCTCCATCTTCAATACTGTACCAGAGAAGTTGAAAGCTCCAATTCAGAATGTGGGACCTAAGTTCCCTTCCACTACATCAGAGTAA
>PVIC010053650.1:0-11768 GCA_004025085.1 Thryonomys swinderianus
CAATCCTCCTGTCTCTACCTCCCGAGTGCTGGGATTACAGGCGTGAGCCACCACGTCCGGCATTGTGGTATGCGGTGTTGGTTGTTGGTGGGCGTGAGTCTCCACGCCCAGCATTATATGTGGTTACCGGGGATCGAACTCAGGTCCTTGCGCTCACGAGGCAGGCGCCGGAACCACTGAGCTAACCCTCCGGCCCATCATGTGTATTTAAATTTTATTATAAAAGCCTTAGAAGGGGAACCAAAAATTGTCTCATAGGTTTCACTGTAGTGCGCAAGTTACTCCCATAATGCTCTGGGTGTGTGGTAGGTGTTATTAAAGGGTGTTTGGTTATGCTGTGAACTTTTAAATTCATCTGTTATGAACTTTTTCTAAATGTGTAAAATGTTTATTAATGGCTTGTAATAATGAAAATGTCTTTTCATGTAAGTTTGCCTATATGATCTCCACTGTGGGTTATTGAAGTAGTTCCATGGTAGAATGGTGAAATTCGGAGAGTAGTTTATAGATTAGACCACACCAGATCACTTGATTCTTTCTGTTGCCTATAATGTCAGTTAATTTGGGAAGAGCTGGGGGTTGGGGATATGGCCCAGGGGTAGAGTGCTTTCCTAGTATGGGTTAGGCTGTGGGTTTGATACTCCTGAAACTGCAAAAACCAAACAAAAGGACATATTCATTGATGCTATCATGTGCATTTCATTAGTTTAAAAATATCCTTCAGTATTTTTTCATTGTATTCAGCCTCTAAAAGTACTTGTTCTTACAGTCCAGTATGAACCCATTTGAATTACTTATGTGCCCTAATTTTTAGTATATGTTAGATACTTTGTTAATGTTTATATAAAGAGTTCACGTTCTTTAAAAGCAGCCTTTTCTTAAATATTCATTTATTTTTAGGCTGTTTTATGAATGTGTTTTTCAAAGAAGGAAATTGCTTTCTATGTGTAGATAAAAGTATGTGTATGATTTTCTCAGTGTTAATTGAGAATGCATTTTCATGAAGAGTCTGATGGATCATACATTCAGTTCACAATCACAGAGAGACTTGCTTAAGAGTTTCTTTAAAACTCTTACAAGTTTTCTTTTACAAGAAAATGGCATGGCAGTGCTTATTTTATCAAATGCTACAGATTAGAATTTTTTTTTTTTTTTTTTTTTTTTTGTACCAGGGATCGAACTTGGGACCTTGTGCTTGCAAGGCAGGCACTGGAACCACTGAGCCAAATCCCTGGCCCTAGAAAGTGTTCCATTAAAAACAAAAAGAGGGCTGGAGATTTAGCTCACTGGTTCTGTTGTCTGCCTAGCAAGGGCAAGGTCCTTGGTTCGATCCTGGTACCCACATACAATGATATGATTTTGGGCGTGGTGACTCATACCCACCAGCAATCAGTATCATACCCCACAATGCTGGGCGTGGTGGCTTATGCCTGTAATCCCAGCATTTGAGAGGCAGAGGCAGAGGCAGGAGGATTGCTGAGTTCCAGGCTTGCCTGGGCTACATAGTGAGCTCAAGGCCAGCCTGAACTTCAAAGTGAGACCCTGTCTCAAAAACAAACAAACAAACAAACAAACAAACAAACAAACAAACAAACAAACAAACCAAAAAGAAACTGTTCCATATTGTGCAAAGGGCACTATATTTGCAGCCAGATTTTAAAAAACAATGATTTTTTGCTCTGTAAGCTCTCTTTTTGATGAGATTTTAATATAACATGATAATTTTTTACTAACCTTCATGAAAGCAGGATGGGTTCTTTGTATATTATTTTTCTTTAAATTTGTTTCACTTTTCTTACCACATTTGTGATTCCTTCACGACTCCATGATACAAAAATATATCAAGATATAGACTGTGCTTTGGAATATCATCACAGAAGTTCTGTAATACTTTTAAGAAAGACGAGAGAGGACAATCAGGTTATTTTTGTATAGTGAGAGAGAAAGTAATTCTTTCTTCCTTTTTGGTCTTATGTAATATAGCCACCTAAGGAATTTTTGCATAATAGCCAACTCTGAATTTATAGCATTCAAGACAGGTAGATTTACATGTAATGTACACAAATGGAAAACCTAAACTGGAATATCACTATTTTGAAATTATGATTTAAGTTCTTGGTTTTAAAAACTAGCTTTGTTGGAACTAGCACGTGCTAACTAATTGCTCAAGTGTATCTTACCCTTAGCATGAGTTGCCTGGGTTGTAGGAATACCCTTTGAATAGGATAACAGTCAAGAAATTCCATCTTGTTCCTGTGCTGTTAAAGTAGATGGATGGCTAACAGGTGTGCTTTAGTTAGTTTGTAGGCACATCAAATTTTGTGGTAGGTTAAGGCCAGATGAAGAGTTTTCGATTTCATGCTCTAGTTAGCTCTTGAGTCGGTATAGCTTCATGTTTGTTCCTTAGGGTACTTAAATTTTTTTAAAATTGTAATTTGCCCAGTCATTCTTTCCTTTAATTAGATATCTGTTATGAACAGAGCTGGGGGATTGTGGATCTTAAGCTTTTGGGGTGCAGGATGAAAATACAGATGGTAAATAATCTAAGTTTTTATATTGTTTGAACAAGAAGAATCTTAGTAAAGATTAGGAACCATTGTTCTGTGACAGTGATGGCAAGCCTTTTAGAACTTTCAATGATGGAAACAGGCCTGTGTGCCATAGGTCTCTTCCCCACCCCTTTGTTCTAGAACCTCATTTAAAATGTAGTTCCCAGTATTAATTTCTCTATCCTCTCCTCTCCCCTGCCCTCCCCTGCCCTCCCCCTCCTCCCCTCCCCTCCCCTCCCGTTTTTCTTGGTTATTGTTTCATTTTTTATTGCATTCTTTATTGGTGCATTTTATATACAGCTCACAATCACACTCAATATTGGGGAATTTGTACCAGTATATGACAGAGGTTAATTCCCGTTTTTACTCATATCCCTTCCCACTCCCAACCCCCAACCTCTTATATAATGCTATTTTTCTTTCCAAATCATATTTCACATATTTCACAAATATTCACAGTCCCTTTGAATATTTCCTATTTTACAAAATACACATTTTAGAACTCATTTACATCTATAGGTTGTCATACCAGAGAAAAGATATGGTTTTTAACATATCTGTGATTTATTTATTTCACTTATTAGTGTGTCCTCAAGGTGTATCCATTTGTATTGTTTCATTTTATGGCCCAATAATTATTGACTGCCAGTTAAAACTCTCATAATTTCTCTTTAGTCCCTCTGACATAACATTGATGGAAGAACTAAAAAATGATTTTTTACAATTTTCTCAGTAATTTCTACTCTCCAGTTATAAATAATAATACTGTTAATAGGGAAGTGGTGGCTGTATTATGTGTTAATTGCCATGCGTTAGCTGTTAGAATTTTCTGTAGACAAGGAGACCATTTCTGAGTTTAGAGGATTAAGAAGTTATCTTTTTTGTTTTTTTTTGAGACAGGGTCTCGCTTTGTAGTTCAGGCTGGCTCTGAGCTCATTATGTAGCTCAGGCAAGCCTCAAACTCAGCAATCCTTCTGTCTCTGCCTCCTGAGTGCTGGGATTACAGGTGTGAGCCACCACGCCTGGCACTGTGGTATGTGGTATTGATTGCTGGTGGTCATGAGTCTCCACGCCCAGCAAAGCAGGCACTGGAGCCACTGAGCTAACCCTCCCACCCTTAAGGAGTTATCTTGATCTTTGTTTTAAAGACCACCATGAGATGGTGATAGGCGGAGGGTGGAGTACTAGTCAGCAAGTCTGTATATTGTAATTTGGTTTTATCCTGGTAATTTGAGGAGTAACAGGCATGAGCACAGGCAGAGGAGCATGTAGCTTTGTACTTGATGGTCCTTTGATTTTGGGGCTCCAAGCAAGGACTTTAAGAAAAGTTTTGTATTCTTGAGAACTGGGAAATTAATATAGAAGGTTTAATGCAGTGAAATTAATACAGGAAGACAGGAGGTTTTCTTGGTTTCTGTGGAGCACTTGACAAAACTGGAACTTTTTAGAGACAGAGACTTTACTTCTTAGCCCAGACAAAAAGCCCCCTTTTTAACATGTATTTATTTTACACTTAAAGAATCTTTCACTATTTTGTATTTTAACACAAGGGACAGATGTCTCTGGCTCTAAGCTGGGCCTTGCTGCATGCCCTGCCTTTTGAATGTTTCTTTGAGCGTGGGCAGCTCTCTTTGTTAAAAGGCCAAACCCCTTGGTGTGATGTTCAGGGAAAGAGGACCCCTTGATATTTGAAAGGTGAGAAATCCATTTAAACCATGTGATGGCTTCCAACAGCCTTGCTGCTGAATTGTGCTTGTTTTAATGTAGGTGATGGATGCTCTGGCTGGTTGTGTTTGGTAATTGTATGTGAACTCTATAATCTAAGTGACATTTCATGGCAAATGTGAGGGCCCTGTGGATGGCACTTAGTTTCAGTGTTGCCTGCCTTTAGGTTTAAAGGTAGAAACCCTAATGGAATGTAATTATCAGGGCATATATTCAAAGCTTAGTTTAGTGCATCTGTAATAGCCTCAGCTGTTATGTAACTGTTGGCTTATTGTGCATGGCACTGAGCACTGTGATTTATAAGGCCCGAGTATGCATTGCTGTAGTTGAAATGCTAAGAAGCTTTGTGTGAGGAGCTCTGCCATCAGTACTTTGTCAGCAGTTTGCTACCAGATAGTCTTCTTGGGAATACATAATCTATAATCAAAGAGGAGTTTGTAGGAAAGGCAAATGTAGACAAAAATGTTATAAAAAAATAGTGCTTATTGGGCCAGGGATTAAGCTCAGTGGTTCTAGTGTCTGCTTGGCAAGGACAATAAGGTCCCAAGTTTGATCGATCCCGGGTACACATGCCACAATGCCAGCCGTGCTGGTTCATGCCTATAATCCCAGCCCTAGGGAGGCAGAGGCAGGAGGATTGCTGAGAGATCAGGGATAGCCTGAACTACAAAGCAAGGCCCTGTCTCAACAAAACTTTAAAACAAACAAACAATAAATAGTGCTTATTGCTTTATTTCAGGGAAGTTTCACTTATACCTCTTTATATTCAGAAACACCAAGGATTTTAAAAGTTTGGTTGATTTTTAAATTTATTCATTAATTTTTTTTTTTTTTTTTTTGGAGACAGGGTCTCGCTTTGTAGTTCAGGCTGGCTCTGAGCTCACTGTGTAGCCTAGGCAAGCTTTGAACTCAGCAATCCTCCTGTCTCTGCCTCCCGAGTGCTGGGATTACAGGCATGAGCCACCACGCCCGGCATTTCATTAATTTTTATTAGTGCATGTTTGCAGTATACAATGTAGGTTTTTTGATCATGTGTTAATGATAAGACATAAATGGGTAAATGAGTGAGGCAAATGAGTATGTGATTTTATAAGCATCTGAAAATATGTGTAACTGCTTTATAGTCTTAGATATATATCTAAAGTATATATCTATATATAATATATATAGATATATAAATCTAAAAACATATATATATTTTAAATTACTTTTTGCAGTAATGGGGATCAAACTCAGGACCTTGTACTCGCTAGGCAGGCATGGCGCCAGTGAGCTACATATTACCACCCTTACCATTTAAAATTTTTAGAATTTTTTTAGGAGTTTTAAGGTAAAAGATTTACCAGCTGTTTTGGCACAGATGACAGTAATTATGTAGGCTTGCTCTTGTTGAGTTTTACTTTCTAAAAGTTACGTGGGTGCAAGTTTTGATTCTGTTAGACACTGTCATCTGCTAAAGGGTATCTGTAATAAGAAGGAAGCAGGCATAAACATACCAGAATGGAAGGAAAGGAAGGCATGAGAGATGTGTCAGAACTGTGACAGAAGTACAGCAGCATGTGTTTTTTAAAAAAAATTGTTCATGGATCAAGTAAAAGTATTTTAAAATGTACACTAACAAGTCAGTCCTGTCCTAGGCTTCTTTTTTGCTTAAATTCTTTTTCTGTAGCCTCCTCGCACATAGGTTGTCATTGGTACACAGAGTACTGGGAGGCACATGACTCTCCAGCTTGCATTGAGGAATGTACTACCTTCTCTGTAGTATGTAGAAAATTGTTTTGTTTTCCTCTCAGTTTTTTCTATTTACAAAAAACTCAGTTGGATGATGTTCCATTTTATAGGGTTTTGTGATTTATTTTGTCAGTTCCCTATTAATGGTGTTACTTTGGTAAATAAACATGTGTATGCAATTCTGTGTCTATTCAGACATCCTCTATTTAAACTAATTACTCCGAGGGCTGATCCTTAGGGCACATTATTTGGAGACCACCTTGCTAAGTTGTATAGGCTAGTGTGACTGCAGTTTGTTCCTTTCTTGATAGCTAGTTTGATGATGATTACCTGGGCCTGCCACACCTCTCCACTGTGCAGTGACTTTTTATCTTTCATGACTAGTGAACTGTGTTATGGAAAGATGCTTTGTTGACTATGAAAATACTCTGTACCTTAGCAACTATTCAATTTATTCATTTACTTATATCAGAATGGAAACATGGTTTCTTATTTTATTTGAAGGTAATCTATTGTTATCATTATATATTGATTCTCAAGTTGTCCCACACTGGCCAGCAGGAGTCCTTTCAAGCTACTTTCTGGATGTATTTTACATGTTCCTTTTGTTCTTTGAACATTTTCTTACTTTCTGCCATAACAGCTTACTGCAGGCTTTTCCTTCTCAGAGGTGGCCATTATTTGTTGTATCTTTCTAGAAACATATTACGCATATACCTCTGTGTGGGGGGCAGTTTCAGTTCTTTTACCTTTTTAAATTTTAAGTAGAATACATGTTAGGAAAATTATAAATTACAAATGTGTAGCTTAGTGAATTTTAATGTAGTGAACTTACTCATATAATTTCCAGTTTTAACCAAGAAAGATGTAGGTCACTCTCATGACCTCTACTTGTTTTTGAATTGTATCTATGAAGAGAATTTATATTATGTGTTGCTTGTGTTTAGTTTTTTTTTTTTTTTTAGCTTTTTGGAGACAGGGTCTCGCTTTGTAGTTCAGGCTGGCCCTGAGCTCACTATGGTGCCCAGGCAAGCTGCCGCGAACTCAGCAATCCTCTCATCTCTGCTTCCCAAGTGCTGGGATTACAGGCGTGAGCCACCACGCCCAGCATTATATGTGGTTACCGGGGATCAAACTCAGGTCCTTGCACTTGCAAGGCAGGCGCCGGAACCACTGAGCTAACCCTCCGGCCTGCTTGTGTTTAGTTTTTAAGCTCAGCATGTGTTTGTGAAGTTCATCTACGTCTTCATATACTGCAGCATTTTGCTGTCAATGCTGTGCAATATTCCATTATGGGAGATGTTACAAGTCATCATAATTCTACTGTTGATGAATATTTGGAAGGGGTTTAACCTGTCTCTTTCACTAATTGAGTAAGTAAATAGATGTATATCAGTAAGGATATAGAATATTGAATAGCAATACAGTTTGAATTAATTATCATACACAGTAGAGTATACCCAACAAATGTGCATTTTCCAGGTGCATATGAATATTTACCAGAAATAATTATATATTAGATCATAGTCTCATTATGTTTCAGAACATTAAATTATGAAGAACATATTTTCTGACCACAAGTATATTAAACTAGGTTTCCAAAGGAAAGATTTGTGGAGTATCCATAATAATGTGGAATGAAGTAATATGCCTCTGAGTAGTCTGAGTCAAATAAGAGATCCCAATGGAAAATTAGAAGGTATTTTAGAGTGAACAATGAATGAAAAATACAGTACATTTCAACTATAAGATTTATTCAAAGCTTTGATTAGAAGTTAACTTTAGCCTGGGCCGGAGATTTAGCTCAGTGGTTCTGGCGCCTGCCTAGCAAGTGCAAGGTACCCTGGTCCAGTCCCCGGTAACCACATACAATGATACTGGGTGTGGTGACTCACGCCCACCAGCAATCAGTACTACATACCACAGTGCCAGGCATGGTGGCTGATGCCTGTAATCCTAGAACTCAGAAGGCAGAGGCTGGAGGATTGCTGAGTTCGGTTCTTGCTTGGGCTACATAGTGAGTTCAGGTCCAGCCTGAACTACCAAGTGAGACCCTGTGTCCAAAAAAAAAAAAAAGTTAATGTTAACCTTAAACATGATGTAAATAATAAAGACAGTGTAGTTTTACTCATATAAAAAACAGTAGCTGGGCATGGTAGTGCACCTCTGCAGTCTCAGCACTTAGGAGGCTGAGTCACAAGTGTGAGGCCAGCCTGGGCTACATAGTGAGTTCAGGGGTACCTGAACTACATAGTGAGATTCTATTTCCAACAGAAAAAAATAATAGTCTGTGTATATGAAGACATTTTTTTTTTTTTTTTTTTTTTTGCTTTTTTTTTGGAGACAGGGTCTCGCTTTGTAGTTCAGGCTGGCCCTGAACTCGCTATGGTGCCCAGGCAAGCCGCCGCGAACTCAGCAATATGAAGACATTTTAATAGAAATATAAACCCAAAGAGAGATCAGGAATAATGAAGGTAAGAGCTCAAATGAATGAATTAGTAAAGAAAGTATGTTAAAAGAATTAAAAAATAAGATGTGCCCTTTGGACGACTGACTGGCTAGGCATGGTGGCATCTGCCCCTATTCTTGGGAAGCAGAGGCCAAAGTATCCTCGAGACCAGTCTAATGAGAGAGACCTTGTCTGAAAAACAAATAAATGAATGCATGAATGGCAGGAAATGTAGCTCAGAAGAATAAGGGTAGACCCTGAATTTGATTCCCTGTACCACAAAAAAGAAACAAAACAAATCAAAAGAGAAAATCAGGTGCAGTGGCATAGGGCTAATTCCAAGTATTCAGGAGGCTGAGGCAGGAGGATTGCTATAGGCCAGACTGAACAACACAGAAGAACTAAGGAAATTCAATGTCTTTATATACAAAATACAAAGATGTTTCAAGCATGCCATCCCTATTTTTACTTAAAAAAAAAAAAAGACTTGTTTTTAGTTATATGTGTAGATGAGATCAAACTGAATGACTTTTTTTTTTAGACAGGGTCTCGCTTTGTAGTTCGGGCTGGCCCTGAGCTCACTATGTAGCCCAGGCAAGCCTGGAACTCAGCAATCCTCCTGTCTCTGCCTCCCGAGTGCTGGGATTACAGGCATGAGCCACCACGCCCGGCACTGTGGTATGTGGTATTAATGGCTGGTGGGCATGAGTCACCACACCCAGCATTGTATGTGGTTACCAGGGATGGAACTCAGGACCCTGTGCTTACGAGGCAGGTGCCGGAACCACTGAGCTAAATCTCTGGCCCCTGAATGACTTCTTGAGGGTAGTTATCAGTAAGTTATGGTAGCTAACCCCTCTGAAACCTGCCAAGCAGGGCAAGAGCTCAGTCTTCCAAGATCAGTACTGTTTTATTGTTATTAAGAAATGTTCAATACATGGCTCCATTGCCTTTATACCTTTCTGCTTGTCAAATATGCTATAAAATTTATTAAATAGAAAAATAATAAAGACAAAATAAGGCTGGGCTAGGAGTGCAGCACAATAGTAGAGTTTGTTCAGCATGTGGGAGGCCTGGGGTTTATATCAAAGTATACTTACTTTGATATACTTTCATCTGTAGTCTGGGAATTTGAAGAAGACATATTATGTCTCAGCCTAGAAGTTTAGCTGCTCTTCTCTGGACAGATCCTGGCTAACTCAGAGCCATTTTCTCTACATCACCCTCTCTGTGGTCAAGAGGAAGGAGTGCCGATTGGGGCGCTTTTTTAGCATGCGCTGGTGCCCAATCATCTGCAGCAGAGCCAAGTGAGTCCTGAGAGAGGGCTTTCTATGGTCGTGGCCATGTCCCCTCCTGCTAGTGCTTATACAATTTATAAACATCTCTCAAAGTAATTGCAACAGCTGGGCGTGGTAGCTCATGCCTGTAACCCCACCACTCTGGAGGCAGAGGCAGGAGGGTTGCTGCGAGTTTGAGGCTTGCCTGGGGCACATAGTGAGTTCAAGTTCAGCCTGAACTCAAAGTGAGACCTTGTCTCAAAACTAAAAAAAAAGTAATTCCAACTGTAAACAAGTTAAATTTATTGTGTTATATTTGAAAAATAAAAAATAAAAGAATGAACAAGAAATAATACCCAGTAGTTAAAACTTGTTTTGGGAAGAAGATAGAGGACAGAAGATTTTTTTTTTCTTTTTTTTTGAGACAGGGTCTCGCTTTGTAGTTCAGGCTGACTCTGAGCTCACTACGTAGCCTAGGCAAGCTTCGAACTCAGCAATCCTCCTGTCTCTGCCTCCCGAGTGCTGGGATTACAAGCGTGAGCCACCACGCCCAGCACTGTGGTATGTGATACTGATTGTTGGTGGGTGTGAGTCTCCACGCCCAGCATTGTATGTGGTTACCGGGGATGGGGATTGAACTCTGGACCTTGAGCATGCAGGCAGGCGCCAGAACCACTGAGCTAACCTTCCGGCCCAAGGACAGAAGATTTTAAAGAAAAATACTGCAAAAGACATGAACATTTATATATACTGATACTGGTCCTTGAACATGATGGAAATCTAGACAAAAATTATCCTATTTTAAAATGGATTATGGCTCTGGTCATATGTTTTTGATTTTCTTTCTTTTAAAAAGCAGAACTTCCCCTCCTTAGTTTAAGCTTGACTGAATACAGTGATTGATTATCTGGGGATTAGCTAAGCCTTCTCATTTCCTGCTTTCCATTTTCCTCTGCAGCAGCCACTGGCCCTTTGTTGCCTACCCTGTGCACTGAGATAAGCCATCAGGGCATGTTTGTGTTGGCAGAATGAGTGTAGATGGACAGCTCTAAATAGGCCTACAGGTATGAAAGGTTACAGTCTTTGTTTTGGTTTTAAATCTGAAAGAAAAGTAATCAAGACATTTAAAACAAGACAGGCTGGTTTATATAACACAGCAAAATATGTTCTTACTGTTCGGGTGTTCTTACTGATTTTCTCCTTTCTTACTCAACCTTGAGTTTATTGGCAAGTTGGATGTTTACCAGTTGTATCAATTCCTATTACTGTGCAGGCAGATTTTATTTAAACAGTAATAATTTTAAATCCTATCTCTAGTGTTACTTTAAAGTGGCAGTACTTGTGCTGCTTTGAGCAGTTATTTTGTCATGCAGTGTCACCAGTTCTGCTGTCTTGTGGTTTAATTCAGAAAGCTGGTACAAAAGTGGCTCGCTCATCACTGGAAAGGGAGAGCTCTTGCCAGTCATGTGAAATAGATGTTTGTCATTCTTAAAGAGGGCTGTTCAATGTAATATCATAAGCTAGAGTCTTTTTAACCCCCTTAAAATTTGTTTTTGTTTAGGATTGTCAGTTTTTTTCAGGAAGGAAACGGTACCATTGTTTGAAACTATCACAGTGTGAGCCAAAATTGGAGGTTGCTAAATAAAGTTATCCAGGTTACTGTTTGTTGTATGCATTCAGCTTAGTAGGTTGTTTTAGGGATTATTTTAATTTAATTTTATTTATACCTTTTGTTACCAAGGATTGAATGTAGGACCTTGCACCTGTAAGGCAGGTCTGGCATCACTGAGCTACTACATCCCCAGCTCTTAAAGCTTTTTTTTTTTTTTTTTTTTTGATTTTTGAGACAGGGTCTCGCTTTGTAGTTCAGGCTGGCCCTGAGCTCACTATGGTGCCCAGGCAAGCCGCCACGAACTCAGCAATCCTCCTGTCTCTGCCTCCCAAGTGCTGGGATTACAGGCGTGAGCCACCACGCCCAGCATTGTGGTATGCGGTGTTGATTGTTGGTGGGCATGTCTCCACACCCAGCATTATATG
>PVIC010053651.1:0-11777 GCA_004025085.1 Thryonomys swinderianus
TCTTCTAGCAGTGCCAGCGACTTCTTTGGCTGTGCAGAAGCTTTTCAGTAGAATGAGATCCCATTTGTTGATTCTTTCTGCTAGTTCTTGTGCTAGAGAGGTTTTATTCATAAAGTCTCTGCCTAAGCCAACGTCTCCAAGAGTTTTACCTAGCCTGTTTTCCAGCAGGCTTATTGTTTCTGTTTTAATGTTTAAGTCTCGTATCCACTGTGAGTTTAGTTTTGTGCATGGTGAAAGAGATAGGTCTAGCTTTAGCTTTTGGCAGGGAGAACCAACATCGTCAAAATGGCTATACTCCCACAACTACTATATAGATTCAATGCAATTCCAATTGAAATTCCAACGGTATACTTCACAGAGCTAGAGAAAATAATACAAAAATTCATCTGGAGCCACAAGAAACCTAGAATAGCAAAAGCAATTCTAAGCAACCACGACATGGCAGGGGGTATTACAATTCCCAATTTAAAACTCTACTATAAAGCCACTGTGATAAAAACTGCAAGGTACTGGCAAAGTAACAGACCCGAGGACCAGTGGAATAGATTAGAAGACCCAGAAACAACTCCAGATACACTAAGCCTCCTTATCTTTGACAAAGGAGCCAAATATCCCCAATGGAAGAAAGACAGCCTCTTTAACAAATGTTGCTGGAACGTTTTCTGTTTTAAGTTGCTAAATTTTTGAAGTAATTTTCTTGGCAGAAATAGATAACTAATACTACTGTTATCATCATGATGATTATTATATTGTTCGTGTAGATACAAGAATGCCTACCTCCCACAATGGTAAGGTAAAAGAGAGAGCTATCATATCAAAGAGATAGGCAGTTGAAAGCAATATTACTAAACTGAAATAAGAAGGTTAAATAAGTTAATATAGATCAAAGAATGTTGCAGCTGTAAGGATTATGATCAGTTCAAGAAGGAAAACCTCCAAAGACTTATCTCTGGGGCTCTTCAAGGAGAATGTAGACCAGATTGACTGCAGATAAGTTGTAAAGACCATAGTTATCCTGCCCAGCCACAAACACAGTTTTTTGGGTTTTTCTTTTTTAGTTTTTTGAGACAGAGTCTTGCTTTGTAGTTCAGGTTGGCCCTGAGACCCCTATGTAGCGCAGGCTAGCCTTGAACTCACAGAAATCGTCTTGCCTCTGTCTCCCACATGCTAGGATTATAGGCATTAGCCACCAAGCCAGACATTGTGGTGTGTCATACTGATTGCTGGTGGGTGTGGTATGTGGTTAAAAGCAGATGCCAGAATCACTGAGCTAAATCCCTGGCCCATTTCAGTGTTTTAACATGTTATGTTTCAACATGAACAATGTTGATAGTCCATTTCTGTTCTAATAAAAGACCTGAGCTTGGGTACTTTATAAAGGAAAGAGGTTTATTTTTCCCAAAATTTTGGAGGTGAAAAGTCCAAGATCAGATGGCTCCATCTAGATGTTTGATTTTTGATGAGAGTCTCATGGTAGAGACCTTTATGAAGGCAGATGTGTGTACAAGAGATCACATGGTGAGACAGGATGCCAGAAAGATTCAAGAGCAGACTTGGTCTTCTTATAATGACTTGCTCTTGTGGAGCTGAGTCTTCCTGCAAAACCAGCATGGCTTTTTAGGGGCAGTGCTGCATGCCTAATTACCTTGCACTATGTCCACATTTTAAAGGTTTTACCACCCCATATTTGCGACCAATTTTCTAACACATGAACCTGTGGAGGACAAATCATAGATAAGCCATAGCAAGAAGATACACATATATTTGAGGAAAGTAAAATGAAAGTTATAAACTAAAACAAGCAAAGGTAAGTGGAAAAGGAAGTAGTGTAGGAAGAAGAAAACTTCAACAAAATTTATCAGAATTCTCAGAGAACTAAGAATCTTTAGGGCAGCCAAAACCAGTGTAAAATGCTATCAAGAAGAAATGTGTAGTGATTACCGACAGCTCCTGGAAATTTAAAATTTGGTAGAAGAAATAAAACACTCAATAGTAGAATTCAAAGGCTGTAATATCAATGATGACACAGAATGTTTTCTATTTACAGTGACATCTTTAGCATCTTGAACATTGCCTGGCACAGAGTAAGTACTCAAAATGTTATTGAATAAATAAGTGAGTGACTGATGTTAAAGTTGGGTAAATCTTTCTGGAATAGAGCAAAAAGATAGGTATGGAAAATAGGGGAAAACAGCAAAGCAAAGCAAAGCAAAGCAAAGCAAAGCAAAAGATCTCTAGGACATTCAACATTCAAATAATGGGAACTATAAATGGAAGAAATAGATAATCAGGTGGGAAAATGGTCATCAAAAATTAAAATATAATTAATAATAAAAATTTAATTAAATAGCAAAATAAATTTAATCATCAAAAATTAAATGCCTGTATTTAGGCAATAAAAACTCAGAATGAAAAACATGAATTTCTAAAATCAGCATAATGGAAGAAAATAGTGCTACTCCGAGGAGTATCATGGTGACATTTCAGAATATTAGAGACATCCGTGCTGAATACTTATACACAATGGAACAAAGCTTTCAGCATATGCAGGGAAAGTAATTTTCAATCAAGAACTATACACTCAAATGAAAAATTAAATATGAAGGTAGCATAGAGACATTTTAGTATATTTGGATTTCAAGACTTTTTTTTTCCTATGGATATCTTTTCCAGGGAAGCTATGAAAGCATGTACTATACCAAGATGAGAGGAAATAAACCAGGAGAAAAAAAGATGGAGGATCCAAGAAAGGCTTTCTAATATAAGGCTGAGGTGCAGAAAGTATCTAGCATATTAGAGAAAGAAGATCCTAGAGATGACAGCTGTGTAGCAGACCAGGAAAGCAACCTTTCCGGACAAGAGTAGGGCAGAAGGCTCCAGAGAAATTTTTCAAGAGCATGACATTGACAGAATCCCTAATGTGAATCCATTGAAAAGAGGTTTACACAACTGGGCAAATGCTTAGAGTTGCACTAGTGATTAATACATATAAAACCATCAAGATTATTATTAAGTACAAGAGAAACCAAATATGCAAGGTTGGAAAAGCAATAGCATTGTACAAGTGCTTGCTGGGAAGAATATTTCCAAAATTGTAGACACTATGTAGAGTCTGTATATGTAGATCTAAGTTATCTTACCTTATAATTCTATGAAGACATTGAGGACAGTAGTGTAGGAAACTGGAGTGTATGTAGTGAAACCAGAAAGAAGAAAAGAGGAGTTAAATCTTTTTCTTCCAGATGAACCAATACAATACAAAAGGATTTTTCTTGGGTAACAATACAGGCATGTTATTAACTGACAAAGAGAAAATCATGTAGAAGTTGAAAATGTTTACCTTTAGGGAGTGGGCAATGAAATAGAGATTGCTAAGGGGACATGATGTTTTTAATAATCAGCCTTATAGAACTATTTACTCTTTAAACTATGTGGATATAAATATTTGATAGACAAATGAAATTAATGACAAATAAAAGAAAGGAAAGTAAACCAGATGGCAGCAAAAGAACTGAATCAATTTATAAATAGCAGGACACTGATTTAGCATATACAGTTAAATTACTAAAAAGACACAAAGGTAACCAAGAACTTCTCTTCGATTCCACATGAACCAAATTTTTCCTGTATGAACCAAGAAAATTAATTGATCATGAATTTATAGAACTCACTAGAGTATATGAAAGAGTATATGAAAGTGAAATATTGTGTTAAAGAAGGAGCATTTAGGTGTAAGGAAAAATATGGAAGACCTTTGGAACAAAAGGCTATGTAAGTCAGAGAGTATACATATCTTGGCAGAATGCTTTTAAGGGTGACTTTAAACTTCCTTTGCAAGAAAACAAGCTTTCAAAACACTTGTTTCATGATTCAAAGGAAATTTGAGATGTGTGTTTATTAAGCATGTAATGCACGCCAAGCTTTGCTAAGACCCTTAATAGAGTTTCACACCAACATTGAAAGAAGATATCAAATCCATAATATATAGGTGAGGAATCTGAGGTGCAGGGAGATTACTGCACAGATATCTCTTCATTGGGAAGTGGGTGGTATCAACTGGGTGTGGCCTAAATTTGTTTTTGCCCAAGGCCAGGGTTTGGAAAAGAGGCAAAGTTTCCTACCTGTGATATCTAGGTATACTTATCGGGCCCAGGTCTGTGGGTTTAGTGAAGCCGAGAGTAATGACTCCCTGTTTCCAATACTGCGTAGTGAAAGGTCTGAGTACAGAATGAGCAATGAATGACGTAGTACATAACTTGGTCTTGAAGTTTGGGCTCAGTCCTTAAGTTGCTGGATGGGTCTGGGTAAGTTCCTTTCCTTCTCTGTGCTTCTAGTTTTGTCTTCAAAATGGTTCTCTCCCTTTCCTTCTTCTCTCTTGCTCTCTCCTCTCTTATTTTTTTGTTTGTTTGTTTTGAGACAGGGTCTCACTTTGTAGTTCAGGCTGGCCCTGAACTCATTATGTAGCCCAGGCAAGCCTGGAACTCAGCAGTCCTCCTGTCCCTGCCTCCTGAGTGCTGGGATTACAGGCGTGAGCCACCACGCCTGGCACTGTGGTATGTGGTATTGATGGCTGGTGGGTGTGAGTCACCATGCCCAGCATTGTATGTGATTACTGGATCGAACTCAGGGCCTTGTGCTTTGGAGGCAGGCGCCAGAAACACTGAGCTAAATCTCCGGCCCCTCTCCTCTCTTATTTTTTTTTCCCTTCTCTCCCTTCTATCTTCCCTTCCATTCTCTAATACTGATTCTGTAATTCATTCCTATGGTACAAGAAATATGACAGTGATGTAAGAGGTTAGGGCAATGGATACTGGTGTCAGCAACTTTAATGCTCCTGGGCTTGATGTCCTTTTCACCATTCATAGGATGAATGTTTTCTTGCAGAACAGTAAGAGAGATTTCTTGCTTAGCTACTTTATTCTCAGTCTTTGGCATCCCCAGGCACTTCCAGGAGACATAGAGATGATCTTTGCCTCTTAGAAACTTCTAGCAAAAAAGGGAAGAAAGATATATAAACAAATGACTGCGGGAAAATCTTTAGTCTATGAAAGAAAGCCACATAAGACACAGATGATAGGTCAGAAAACCCTTAAAAGAAGAGACATGAATTTTCCTTGATGTAGTACTTGCCAGGAAGATAGGATTGAGTGGCATAGGGAGGCAGGAAGGGCATTACAGGAAGAGGCAAGGCAATATGTAACAACAGATCATGTTCAGAAAACTATAGAAATTGAAAAGTGTGAACACTTTTGAGGGAGGATCTTCCTGGGGGACACATTTAGGTATAGTTCAGACTAGGAGATAGAGGGAGACTTCTGCACTGGGATAATTTAAGAAGTTGGCAACTGGTGCCAGTCTATGGGAACCCTAAGACATGGGACATGTGTGTAGGGGTGATGTGCAAGAATTTTGCTCGGACAGGGAATACTGGGTGGTATTTGGTCTGCTGAATAGTTTGAGTATCCTTCACTCTCATATAGGTTCCTTTTACACCCTTTCCCTTATTTACTACCCTGATAGTTCCTCCTGAGTCTCTTATAGGGTTTGCTAAAAAGGCATGTATCTCTGCTTTATCAAGTGAAGAGGATTTTTACTATAAGGTAACTAATCAGAACTCAACCTGGGGATCCTGGTTTTGAGTCCCAACTCTTTCATGGGCTACTGTCTGTTCTCTTTCTGATGCCCACAGACTTTTTCCTGCCCTACTCTTAATCTTTTTCTACCTCACAGGTTTTGTTCTTGTTTAACTTGGGCTTGTCAAGACCCTAATAGTTCTGAGTTATCTTATGATACTCTTTCATCTAAAGCTTTCATAGTATTATTTCCCATTCTATTAGGATTTCCTAGTGAAAATATTGAGATGGAAGACAGCCTAGATCATGATGTATAGCAGGTTAAGTGGTTACGCTCACCTCTGCCCAATTGACTCTGGTTGTAAAGCAGGGAATCTGAATAGCCAAATGTCACATGGTGTGGGGAACAATAAACCATGGTGGATAAAACTTGTCATTGTCATCTCTGGCATGTGTAAAGTCTTTCCTTGAGACAGGGAAACATACAAGAAGAACTGCAAAATGCCGTTCCAGGCAGAGGACTATGATTAAACATCTTCATAAATTAAAAAATAAATCCAGATCATGGTAGGACTGCAGGTAATGGCCTCTGTATTTATATTGCATTAAATTTTTATGGCTACTAGAGTATACTGCATGTACTAATAATCTCCCTGTCAGGCTGGAACAAAGTATCTCTAAAATTCGAGTCAGTGACTGCCCTCTCCAAATATGCCTCTGGGTTCTAAATTACTCCCCAGATACAGGGAATTCGACCCAACTCAGACTCCAAGTCAGGCTTGGAAGAGTTGCTCATGAGATGAAAGTTTCTGCTAATAGAAGGAATCCATCCATCAAATACTCTCAGATACAGAGGTAATTTCTAGCAAAGGTTTTTGTGGCATTAATTTGTTTTACTCTGACAACTTGATTAATCAGTTTTATTGTGACAACTTGTTTTGCTGCAATGCTGCCTAATCAGGGAGCTGTCACCAAAATACTTTATGGCTTCCCTATTTTCCATCACAAATCAAAAACTCCAGCAACGGCTCACCAACATAAGAAGAAGCGATAATTAAAATGCATTCCGACAGAATTAGGAGGCATTCAGTTGGATGATGTTATTAGGAGAGATTGCACTTGCAGAGAAAGGAACAATCAGATGGCACTCTTCTAGTAATTATGCAGCTTCCCTGGTGAATCCCAAATGCCACACCTGTGTAAAAGTTCAGGGTATGAGCTAAGAGTCTTGCACACATCTCTGTGGGATGCCCATGGCTTTCCCTGGTATATCTGAGAAAATAGCACCTCTGTCCTTAGAGAATCCTCAGGAGCAGACCCACCGGGATTTCTCCCGCAGACAGCAGGAGAAAAAAGAGACTTGTCAGAAAAAGAGGATACTGTAGTAGGACTCAGGAAGTTCATTTCCACTTGTTTCTAGGAGCTGCTCAAGGAGGGGGGATGGTAGAAGGGAATGGTTAGGAGTTTAGAGGGTGGAGAGGAGGATATAAGGGTATGTGTCTTCCATAGGGGACTTAGGAAGTGATCATTTTAAAGCATTTGTGAGGGTTGGGGATTTAGCACAGTGGCCCTCGTCTCCTTTGCAAGCACAAGGCTCTGAGTTTGATACCCTGTACTGGGAAAGAAAAAAAAAAAAGAATACATGAAATTTACTTTTCTGCCTTTTTGCTTACATTATATCCTCAGTAGAGGTGTTGAAATGATGCATTGGGAGCACAGGCTGTAGCAATATAACATCTACTAGGTGGTTAATATTTATTTAAAAAACAGTAATAGCTACTTTTTCTCAAGTGCTTGCAATATACTGGCTATAATATAAGCAGCTCTTTATACATTGCATTATTTAATCATTGCAGCAAATTTGTAAAGTGGGCTTTATCAGCTCTAATTTATCCCATGGAAAGAAACAGGTTCAGAGTGGTTAAGTAGCTTATCCAGTGTCTTGTGCTGAATGAGGAAGCTACAAAGCCAGGTCGATCTAACTCCAAATTTCAAGTCTTTCCACTGCTTTATCAGAACTTCTCTGCAATCCCGTGGCAGGGTGATTTCCTTTCATGGAGAATGGCACTGGCTGCCTGGGGTTGCTGCCATCTCTTCTGATGCAGAGATACAAGGGCAGTGGCTTCCTGACTGTTGTTTGGGTGGTGCACTTAGCTGGTTACCAGAAGTGTGAGTATAGGATGGACTAGTGCCCCTTCCTTTCGGCATCCTGTCTCCTTGCCATCCTGACTTATGAATGGGCCATGAGTGATCTCTTGGGAGGGGCCCGATTTGCAAGAGCTATGGAGATGAGTGTTATGATAAGCAGGACATTTATGGCTCCCGATGCCAGAGGGCACAAAAGTCAATATGGTACATGCTCATTTAGCACGTTTGACTCTAATGGAGCAGGTTGGAAATAATTGGCTTTTTAAGAAATGCTGCATTTCATTTGATTTCAGTCAGAAGGCTCATACCCGCTGGGTGGTTATAACTCTAGTCTTTACAAATTTTCCTCATTCTGAGATCAGGAAGTGGGGGAGGGTTGAGAAAATAGATGAACATGTGTAGGGAGCAACATGGCAACAAAGGTGTTCTCACAGGTAATGTGGAAAGCTGGATATTTTCCAGGATTGTGAAAGGTTCCCAGTATGTCATGAGTTCTTTGGCAGCCAGGAATTTCCTGCCTGGTTGTATTTCCTTAGGTATGTGCTCAATTATGCTATTTCCCTACCAGCTGATCAAGGTCTAGGATCCCTGGTCTGAGATGTCTGGAGATAATTTCCCCCTCCACTGACTCCCAGCAGCACTCTATGAAATGATGAATGGTATAGTGCATGACACTGGCTTCAAGAGCAATAAAAGGATGTGCTTTTATGTCAATTAGTGGCAAGCTGGTAAGCCAGAAATCAAGCTAGTTATTTCTACAGGGAGAATTTGATATAGGGAATTGATTAAGCAGGTATTGCAGGACTGAAAAAGCAACAAAAATGGTGCTGAGGTAACACAAAGGAAGTAAGTATGTGAAGAAGATACTACCCTGAGGCTGGAGCTGATAAGGAGGCAGTTGGGGTTATAAGAACCAGGAATCCCTGAGGAGGACCATCTACTGCTGGGGTTCAGGCCTTTGAAGGTGTGGCTCTGTATGGCTGCTACCAATACCTTAGAAACTGAAAGGAGTGGCCTCAGCCTTGTGAATCTAAGGTGGAGGTCTCTGAGGAAAAGAATTCACTGAAGTGGGTTGGCACCTTTGAGGGGTGCTGTGAGGCCGACTGTGGGAGTGGAAATGCTGGAGGGTGGAACCAGCTTTTACTGATCTACCTGAAGGTGCCTGGGTGAGGCACCACTATGTGTGTGGCACTGGAAGAACATGGAAGTAGACAGGAAGCAGTACTGTTTTTCCTCCTTCTAGCCTTTTCAAATCCTTCCAGATCCCAGTATTGGCAGAGACTAACAGATACTGGCTGGTAAACCAGAGATGTACTTTGCAGGGTCCTGGCAAGGTGGAGAATCGAGGGCAGGTGGGCCCTGAGAGACAGTGACTTAAGAATAAACACACACTCCCTCTAGCTTCTCAGATCTGTCAAGACCCTGACTTGCCTGTTTAATGTCACTGCTCATTAAGGGCTCTGGAGGGCAAAGAAAACCATGCTGCGACCTGCTGCATTTGTTCTGGCTCTGTCTGGGCACTCCTGATAAGATTCTGTACTTTGATAGCTTAATCTAACTTCAGTGTGTGTTAATTTCTTTCTGCTAATCTGGAGGCCTCAAACAATCTGTGATTGGTGCCTGAAGTATGATTGCCTCCAATTTCCCCACCAGGTTTATACTCTGGAAGGGGTGTCAGGAAAGCAAAGGGAAAAATGGGGGCTATGACAATATTTTAGACAAGGATATTGCATGAGAAATTTAGAAAACCTAAGAGAGGGAAGCTTACGTCAAAGAGAAAATGGAGATCTGGTACTATGCTATGACTTCAATACGTGTGGGTTAATCTCTGTTTTTATAGAAAACTGTTCTTTTTGACAGTTATGACCTTGGCTTTCACTGTTCAGTGCAAGCCAAATGAGTTTTTAAAATGACTTTCAGAGGGTAGAGGCTCAGAAATAAATTAATACTTCAGAAAGGTGACTTTTAAGTTGAATATTAAAAATATCAAATTGAAATAGTTCCAAGACAGCTCAACTAAAGTGTTAAGTAACTAACTCTGGCCTTGCCTTGGTTTAGAAAAAGATGATTGTTCTGGAAGGTAACAGGAAATTATCCACAGCCTAGACAAGTAGGGTCAAAAAGTTCATCTTCAGGATTGGTGGTTTTTAGGACAGTTACACCCTCTCCCTCTTAACTGGGTCACATTAGAATTTTGGCTTGAGACCACGGCTCTCTCACTCCTGTCACAGATTTATAATGTGGCATATCTGGGCCTAGCTCAGCTGAAGTAGACTGATGATGGGAGACTTTGAAGGGACATAGTCAAGAAACCAAATTCTCTAGTTTCTGAAAAGAGAAGTGGGAACGAGACACTGGGGGTGAGGGGAGGGACTGCTCAAAAAGTTGAGCTCCGTGAGGAGAGGGTGGCTGAATCTGCCCAAAGGGAGCGTGAAATAAATTCACACCCGCCCCGGCGCACTCAGAGGATGGTGACTCCCATGCAAGAGGTGCACCCTACTGTCTCACTGCTGAACTGCAGCGTGAAATAGATTACCAAGGACTCTACCTTCAGTGACTTGACTATGTGAAATGAGATGTTCTGCTATTTTAGCTCCTCAGCAGATAGTTTATGCTAAATAAAAGTTTCTGCGGATTGTAAGCATGGATATTCTCTTTAAAAATCAATACAGAGCTAACTTGTGGAGTGATACATCCTTTAAATTTCAGCTACTTGGAAGGTTTACGCAGGATTGAAAGTTTGAGGCATCCTGGGCAATTTAGCAAGATCTTGTCTTAAACTAAAATTTCAAAGTTTTGAGGTTGTAGTTTAGTGTTAAATGATTTGCCTAGCATTTGCAAGGCCTTGAGTTTGATTGCCAGTACTACTTCCAAAAAAGAAAAACAAAAATAGACATTTGGAATAAATAAACAAATAAATACGGAGTGGAATCAGTCTCATCTAGTCCAAGTAGGAACTTTTATACTTTCTCCATTTGTTTGGATTTGAGAAAGCAATACTTCACACCATGTGGACCTAATTAGTCCTACCCACAAATTACACTGAAGGAAAGGACTATGTTTCTTTTCTCTTGGTAGTTATGACAAAATGCAAACTACAGTCACAGCAATTGCTAGACAATGCAATGAATCAGGCTTCTTCCTCTATAGACAAAATGGCTAAAGCTTATTTTGGTGGTTACTGAAATTGACAATGGGTGAATATGATGCTGAAACTGAAATGCTTTCTACATTAAGGGTCTTTTGTTTGAGTTTGTCCTTTACAGCTTAGTAAATAGTGCATACTTGTTAGGGACCTAACAGACCTGATTCACTTGAACTTTTGGGAAATACATAAAAATCCAGTTAAAATTCTTGATTTTAAAAGTTGCATTTGCTAATATTCTTGATTAGGTTTTGACAAGTTCCATTGTCAAAGAACAGAAATAATGAATACCCATTTACTCAAAGGAAATTGTAGTTTAAAAGTAAAGCTAACTGTGGTAAAAATTAAAGAACTCAGGTGGTCATAAGAATGAATAGTTGGAGGGGTTTTGCTAAAAACTTGTGAAGTATAGCTGGTATTTACCTGTATCTCACCTTTTATTGTCATTATTACTTATTGCCTGAGCTTAAGTGCTTAAGTGCTTAAGCCTGTGTACTTTTCGGTGGATCTCTGAAGGGAAGTTGGATGGCATTTTCTTCTTAGACAGTTGATGTTTGGATGGCATTGATGAAAGGCAAGTGATAAAACTGTACATGTTGGAGCCAATTCCAATATTAGTCTGAGGTCAAAAGAGGAGAAGCAAAAGGAAATTTAAATGTAAGGGCAACAATATAGTTTGGACAAATTATTTTGTATGAGAATATATAGCATGATACCCCTGCTAGGAATATACCCAAAAGAATTTAAAAACTCACATTGGAAAGACAGATGTACACCCTTGTTCATAGCAGCTCAGTTCGTGATAGCTCAATCTTGGAAACAACCCAAATGTCCATCAACTGGAGAGTGGATAAAGAAGATGTGGTTTTTTTACAAAATGGAGTATTACTCTGCCATAAAGAATGACAAGA
>PVIC010053652.1:0-11771 GCA_004025085.1 Thryonomys swinderianus
AAAAAAAAAAAAAAAAAAAAAAAAAAAAATTGAAACCTTTCATAATAAGACCAGGAACAAGGCAAGGATGTCCACTATCACCACTCCTGTTCAATATAGTGCTAGAAACCTTAGCCACAGCAATTAGACAAGACAAAAAAATAAAAGGAATAAAGATAAGAAACAGAGAAGTTAAACTTATTACTTGCTGATGACATGATACTCTGTAAAGAAGACCCTAAAAACTCAAACAAAAGTCTCCTAGACTGAATAGCCAAATTTTATAGTGCAAATGGATACAAGATCAATGCTCAAAAATTAATAACCTTTACAAACACAAAAAACAGACTCACTGAGAGAGAAATTGGGGAGTCAACCCCTTTCACTATAGCATCCAAAAAAATGAAATATCTAGGAATTAATCTAACAGAGGAGGTGAAAGACTCTACTCTGAAAACTAGAGCTCTCTGAAAAGGGAGATTGAAAAGGATTTCAGAAAATGGAAAGACATTCTTTGTTCCTGGGTAGGAAGAACCAACATCATCAAAATGGCTATACTCTCACAACTACTGTACAGATTCAGTGCAATTCTGATTGAAATCCCAACACCATACTTTACAGAGCTAGAGAAAATAATACAAAAATTCATCTGGATCAATAAGAGAAATAGAATAGTAAAAAGCAATTCGAGGCAACAAGGACATGCAGGGGGTATTATGATCCCCAACTTAAAACTGTACTATAAAACCACTGTGCTAAAAAACTGGCAAAGTAACAGACCCAAGGACCAGTGGAATAGATTAGAAGATCCAGAAACAAATCCAGATACACTAAGCTACCTCATCTTTGACAAAAGAGCCAAACATCCTCAATGGAGGAAAGACAACCTCTTTAACAAATGGTGCTGGAAAAACTGGGCTTTAACCTGCCAAAAACTAAAGCTAAACCTATCTCTTTCACTTTATACTAAACCAAAATCACAATGGATTATAGATTAAAACATTAAAACAGAAACATTAAACCTGCTGCAAAACAGGTTAGGTTTTAAAAGTCTTGGAGACATTGGCTTGGGGAGAGACTTTATGTACAAAACCTCTATAGCATGAGAACTAGCAGAAAGAATCCACAAATGGGATCTCACCCTATTAAAAAGCTTTTGCACAGCAAAAGAAACCATCAGCAAAGGAAAAAGACAATCGACAATATGAGAAAAAAAATTTACCAGCTGTTTCTCAGACAAAAGACTACTATCTAGAATATATAAAGAGCTTTAAAAAATCAGCACCCCCCATTTTAAAGACCCAATTAAAAAACGGCCATCTGAAATGAACACTTTTCAGAGGAAGAAGTAAAAGCCACCAAAAAGCATATGATGAAATGTCCACCTCATTGGTCATTCGAGAGATACAGATGAAAACAACACTGAGATTTCATGTCACTCCACAAAGAATGGCTGCTGTTGCAAAATTATCCAGCAATAAATGCTGGGCAGACTGTGGGGGAGAAAGGAACTCTTCTCTACTGTTGGTGGGAATGTATACTGGTGCTACCACAGTAGAGATCCCTCAAAAAACTAGGATTAGAGGTCCCATTTGATACTGCTATTCCTGCTAGAAATATACAATACAGAATTAAAAGATTCACATTGTAGTGACATAGGTGTACCCATATTCATAGCAGCTCAGTTTGTGATAGCTAAATCTTGGAAATAACCCAAATGCCCATCAACTGGAGACTGGATGAAGAAGTCTTTAAAATAAATAAATAAATAAATAAATAAATAAATAAATAAATAAATAAATAAATAAATAAAGTGGAGTATTACTCTGTCATAAAAATAAGTTTGAGTCATTTATACCCAAATGGACATACCTTGAGGATATACCATAAGTGAAATAAATAGGTCACAGATGCGTACATACCATATCTTTTCTCTGGTGTGAGAATCTGAAGATGTAAATGAGTTCTAGAATGTAGGATAGATACTGTGAAGTAGAAAATATTCAAAGGGAAAAATGGGCCAAGTATCAAGGGGAAAGAAAAAGTATGATGTTGGAAATGGAAACACAACATATGCATATAGGGGGTGGGAGTTGTAAGGTGTAGGGTAGGGTAAGAGGAAAAAATGAGAATTAAGTCGTGTCATATACTGGTACAAATTCTCAATATTGAGTGTGATCATAATGTGTATATAAAATGTACCAATAATGAATTCAATTTATAAGAAGAAGAAATCAGACAATTTC
Organism: Thryonomys swinderianus; assembly: GCA_004025085.1. NCBI lineage: Eukaryota > Metazoa > Chordata > Mammalia > Rodentia > Thryonomyidae > Thryonomys > Thryonomys swinderianus. The sequence continues at coordinate 2,226 of PVIC010053652.1, forward strand.
TACAATTAAATGATGGGGACAATACATACCAGAGCTTATAGGACACAGTGAAAGCAGTTCTATGCAGGAAATTTATAGCAGTGAATTCCTATAACAGCAACAACAACAAAAACAGAACAGGCTCATACAAACAGCCTCATGTTGAACCTGAAGGATCTAATAAAAGAAAAGTAAGTTAAGCCCAAATCTCTTAATAGGGAGGATATTATAAAAATCAGAGTGGAAATTAATGCAAGAAAACAATTAAAAATCAATAAATTGAAGAGTTGGTTATTTGAAAAATTAAATAAAATTGGCAAACCCTTAGACAATCTTATTTTAAAAAGAAAATAAAAGCCGGGCGTGGTGGCGCACGCCTGTAATCCCAGCACTCGGGAGGCAGAGACAGGAGGATTGCTGAGTTCGGGGCTTGCCTGGGCTACATAGTGAGCACAGGGCCAGCCTGAACTACAAAGCGAGACCCTGTCTCAAAAAAAAAAAAGAAAAGAAAAGAAAAGAAAAGAAACGACTGAAGTCCATACAATTAGGAATGCAAAAGGTGAGATCACAACAAAACCTTTAGAGATCCATAAAATTATCAATACCTTCTTCAAGAGCTCATATTCTAATAAGACGGAAAATACAGAAGAAACAGATTCTTACAAACATTTGAATTACCATAACTGAGCCAAGATGATATAGAATTTCTAAGTAAACCAATATCAGTGAAATTGCATGTTTAATTTACCAACTACCAACAAAGAAAAGCCCTATCACTGACAGACTCATTAGTGAATTCTCCAAGAAATTTAGAGAAGACCTACTGCCACTACTCCTCTAACTCTTTAATGAAATTGAAAGGGAAGCAATACTCTCCAAATTTATTCCTAGAGGCAAGCATTATCCTGATTACAAAACCAGAGAAAGACCCAAACAAAAGGGAGAATTACAGCCCAATCTCCCTAATGATCATAGATGCAAAAAGACCTAAAGAAGATGCAGCAAATCAAGAAGGTTATACAACATGACCAATGGGAATCGTCTCAGGGATGCATGGATGGTTCAACATACACAAATCAATAAATGTAATCCACTATATTAAAAGAGCCAAGAACAAACACTATATGATCCTCTCAATAGATGCAGAGAAAACATTTGTCAGGGTCCAATACTCACTAATGATTGAAAAAAAATTACTGAATATTAGGCTGGAGATTTAGCTCAGTGGTGCCAGCACCTGTCTAGCAAGAGCAAGGTCCCTAGTTCAATCCCCAGTAACCACATATAGTACCAGGCATGTTGACTCACACTCACTAGCAATCGGTGCCACCTACCCCAATGCCAGGTGTGGTGACTCACACCTGTACACTTTGGGGGCAGAGGCAGGAGGATTGCTGAGTTCAAGGCTTGCCTGGGCTACACAGTGAGCTCAGGGCCAGCCTGAACTACAAAGCAAGACCTTGTCTCCAAAAAAATTGCTGAATATTGATATAGATGGTCTTTATTTCTATTGGATAAAAGCCACCTATGACAAGCCAGCATCATACAAATTGAACAAAAACTGTAAACTTTCACTCTAAAATTAGAAACAAGACAAGGATGTCCACTATCACCACACTTGTTCAATATAGTCTAGAAAAAAAATAGAAAAATTGGACAAGAGAAAAGAATAAAAGGGATCAGAATAAAAAAGGAAGAAGATAAATTAGCATTATTTGCAGATGACATGATACTCTACCTAGAAGGCCCCAAAAACTCCACCAAAAAACTTTAGATTTGATAAGCAAAATCAGTGGCATAGCTGGAGACAAAATGAACACTCAAAAGTCTTGTACCTGAATTAACAGACACATGAAGAAAGAAATTAGAGAAAAAACCCCTTTTATGATAGCATCCAGTAAAACAAAACACCTAGAAATCAATTTAATGAAAGAAGTAAGAGCTCTACATTGAAAACTGCCGTACTCTGAAAAAGGAGATTGAAGGGAATATCACAAAATGGAAAAATATCCCTTGTTCTTGGATAGGCAGTATATATGTAAAGAAAATTACCATACTTCCAAAATTGTTATATGGATCCCATGCAATACCAATCAAAATCCCAATAGCATATTCCACAGAATTAGGGGGGAAAATCCTAAAATTAATTTGGAACCAGAGGAGTCCTAGAATACCAGAGGGAATTCTGAACAACAAATACCAAGCAGGGAGTATCACAATTCCTGACTTTAAATTATACTCCAAGGCCGGGCATGGTGGCTCACACCTGTAATCCCAGCACTCAGGAGGCAGAGGCAGGAGGATTGCTGAGTTCAAGGCTTGCCTGGGCTACATAGTGAGCTCAGGGCCAGCCTGAACTACAAAGCGAGACCCTGTCTCAAAAAAAAAAAAATTATACTCCAAGTGTAGCACTGGCAAAATAGCAGACCTGAGGATCAGTGGAACAGACTAGAGGATGCAAAAACAATTCTGTACATTCTCAACCATCTTAACTTTTACAAAGGAGACAAGTATCCTCACTGGAAGAAAGATAGCCTCTTCAATAAATGGTGCCAGAAAAACTGGCTTTGCGCATGCTAGACCCATATCTTTTACCACTCACATCAAATGGATCAAATATCTGAATATTAAAAGAAAAACACTAATCTACTGGAAGAAAGAGTAGGCAGAATGCTTGAGAACAAAGGAGTAGGCAAAGAGTTCATAAACAAAACAGACTGCATGAGAAATACTACAAAGACTCAACAACTGGGACATCGTCTTATTAAAAAGCTTTTACACAACAAGAGAAACCGTAAACAGAGTGAAGACGCGACCCACAGAGTGGGAAAATTTTTTATCAGCTATTGAGATAAAGCACTATTATCTAGCATATATAAAGAACTAAAAAATTCAGATGCCCAAATTTAAAGACCCAATGCAAAAATAGGCAACTGAAATTAAAAAGGACACTTCTCAGACAAAGAATTAGAAATAGCAAATAAATAAATGAAAAAATGCTCAACATAATGGTCATTCATGAAATACAAATTTAAACAACACTGAGATTCCATCTCAATCCAGAAAGAATGACTTTTATCAAGAAATCAACCAATAACAATAACGGGAGGAGATGCGGGATAGGAGTTGGTGAGAGTTTAGACTGTGCAATCACTGTGGAAACCACTGTGGAGATTTCTCAAAAAAGTAACACTAGAGTTCCATTTGATCCAGCTATACCTCTACTTGGTATCTTCCCAAAAGATTTAAAAGCTTCACATAACAGTGATATATACACTCCCAGGGTTATACCAGCACAGTTTATAATAACTAAATCTTGGAAACCCAGCCCAAATGACCATCAACTGAAGAGTGGATAAAGAGTGAGCCAGGGATGTAGCTCAGTGGCATCATGCCTGCCTGGCATGTGCAAGTCCTGAGTTTGATTCCTGGTATCAAGAAAAAAAAAAAAAGGAAGAAGAAGATGGAGTTTTTTAATACAATGGACTATTACTCCACCATAAAGAAGGATGGGCTTCAGACATATGCAGGTAAATGGATAGATCTCAAGATAATAAAGAGAAATAAATTGGACACACATGTTTAAGTACTACATTGTTGCTCTGGTATAAAAAATCAAAAGTATATGTATACTAGAAATGTATAATAGTTTCTGGGAAATGGGAGGAAAGTGTTCAAACGGGAAGGGAAAAAGGGGAGAAGTGAAGGAGAAAGGAAAGAAAGTCAAGCAGAAAAGTGAAAATAAATGGAAACAAAGCATATGTGCATAGAGAGGGGAAGGACAATGCAATAAAATAAAATTTATTTTTAAATTTTTTAAAAAACAAAGAAACAAGAATGCATGGGTCAAGCTGGGCATGGTGGCTCACGCCTGTAATCCCAGCACTCGGGAGGCAGAGACAGGAGGATTGCTGAGTTCGAGGCTTGCCTGGGCTACATAGTGAGCTCAGAGCCAGCCTGAACTACAAAGCGAGACCCTGATTCAAAAAAAAAAAAAAGACAGAAAGAATGCATGGGTCAAATAATAAGATCAATGAGACTACTATAAATACAAGCAAGAAATGTTTCCATGAGAAAGAGCCAGTAGTAGCCTCCCACATTTAATATCTTGAACAGCCATTAAGATATTAACAGAAGTATCAGCAATGTACAGACAACATTCCACTTTCATAATTACACAAGTACCCCTTGTGCTGCTGTCAGGATGTCTAATGGCATTAGACATCTCCAATTTTTGAAGATGGCTGGCTTCATTGATTTTACTTCTTCTTTTAGGAGAGAGAGACCAATCAAAGTGTTGTTTAGGACCTACCATTAAGCATAAGTTGTCCAAGACCTTGATGTGTTGCATAACATCCTCTAATCCTAAATAAGAAACAAAGATAAATCAAATGATCATACAGTGAAACGCACTTCTAGCCCATGATGTTATAGATAGGGTAAACTTGCAGATCTGTTGATATTTTTTGACCCTCAGGCCTTTTCACCACACAAACCCCAGTGTGCATTTTCCTATCTATACAGGGCCACAAATTGGTTCCTCCAGTCCAACAAGTGCCATTGGGGCTTTACATCTAATTCCAAGGTGATTAAGCCATTTTGTTGTAAGCCAGTCTTTGACCTGTAAAATTATATAGTGTGTATATATTGCTCAGGTGGTATCCATCACAAGTATTTAGTAGAATTAGGCCAATGAGAATAGGAATGACTTCTTTGTTCTCAACACTGGAGGACTTTCTAACTTGTTCTATAGCTGGAGTTAAGTACATATAATCATTTCATATCTGAAAGTAGCCATCTTGATATGTATGATTGTTGGCTTTCATGATAGGACTTTTATTTTTTTTTTTTTGAGACAGGGTCTCGCTTTGTAGTTCAGGCTGGCCCTGAGCTCACTATGTAGCCCAGGCAAAACTGGAACTCAGCAATCCTCCTGCCTCTGCCTCCCGAGTGCTGGGATTACAGGTGTGAGCCATCATGCCCAGCACTGTGGTATGTGGTATTGATTGCTGGTGGGCGTGAGTCACCACACCCAGCACTGTATGTAGTTACCAGGATTGAACTCAGGACCTTGTGCTTGCCATGCAGGCGCCGGGACCACTGAGCTAAATTTCCAGGCCAGGACCTTTATTCTTATTTAATAGTTGTTTTACTAGTCCTTGTAGAGAGGCAACAGTGGCATTTTTAGAAAATATTTTATTATGCCTAAGATCATTAAGAGTAGTTTATGAACCACTGTTACTTTATTGTGCTGGGCTAAACTATGAATCGTTGAACTTTTTTGGGTCTCATCAGTGTAGTCTTGTAACATATTTTAATAATCTCCTTGAAGTGGAGAGACCCACAAAGGAAGTCCTGATATACGAGGCTGGAGAATCAGGCCGTACATCCCGCAAAATGACCACTGTAACAACTCTGAATATTCCTGTGCCCACACTAGAGAAGAATTGGACTCTGTTAATTGATAAGACGTTAAGATGGACATTTTAAATTACTTACATAAACACTTTGCCTTTTTTTTTTTTTTGAGACAGAGTCTCGCTTTGTAGTTCAGGCTAGCTCTGAGCTCACTATGTAGCCAGGCAAGCCTGGAAATCAGCAATCCTCCTGTCTCTGCCTCCCGAGGGCTGAGATTACAGGCGTGAGCCACCACACCTGGCACTGACTTTGCCTTTTTTTGAACAAGAATTTTCTCTACTTATACTGATGGTTGTGCCTTCCATGCACCATGAAGGTGCCAGAGTATGCCCAATGCCTGAGAAACACATTGTGTGACTACTGCTTTAAAAGAAAGCCCATCATCATTCAGTAAGCTCTTAGGAAGTCCAAATCTGGGGATGATTTGGAAGACCAAAACCTTTAACACTTCTCATGGTTTTCTGTTCCGCAATGAAAGGTCTCAACTCAGTTTGTGAAAAGTATCTACCCAGACCAGTAGGTATTAGAGCCCCCTACTCTGTCATATGAGTAAAATCAAGCTGTCAATATTTTCCAGAGTATTTATTATGTCTCTGTATACCTGGAGGGGCTATGGTCTGGTTAATAGGGTTGTTCTTTTGACAAGTCTTAACTACTTGCTTTATTGTCTGAGAGTGTCCTCTTCCTGGGAATAACTTTGAGGCCATGTAGTGGGTCTTGTCCCTCCTCAAGTGAAAAGTTTGATGTGCAGACTTAGTGATTGCAGATAAAATAGATTTCAAACCAAAACTGATTAAGAGAGACCAAGAAAGTCACTACATTCTCATACAGGGAACAATCCAGGAGAAAGAAATAACAATCATAAATATTTATGCACCAAATTCTAATGCACCCAACTATATAAAATAAACATTAATAGACATGAAAAGCCAGATAACCGCTAATACAATACAAGTTGACAGATTGACTGGACAAAATAATCAATAAGGAAATAGTTGAGCTCAACCAAATTTTTGAAAAAATATACTTAATAGATGCTCAAAGAGTATTCCACCCCACAAAGTCAGAATATACATTCTTCTCAGCTGCTCATGGATCATTCTCCAAAATAGATCACTTCCTAGTTCATAAAACAGGTTTAAGTAAATGCAAAGGAATTGAAGTTACCCCTGCATACTATTAGACCACAGTGCTTTGAAACTGGATTTGAATGGCAAAAAGAATTCCAAGATCCTCACAAACACATAGAAATTGAACAACACTTTGTTGACCAACCAATGGCCCACAGAAGAAAAGAAACCAAGAAGTTAAACAGTTTTTACAATTAAATGATAACCCCAGTACAACATACAGGAATTTTTGCGACATAATGAAAGCAGTTCTATGAGGGAAATTCATAACAGTGACCGCCTACACCCAGAAAATGGAGCAAGCTCAAATAAACAATCTAATGCTGAACCTTAAGCTACTAGAAAAAAAGGAGCAAGAAAAACCCAAAGCTCGTACTAGGGAGGAAATTACAAGGATCAGAGCAAAATTAATACAATGGAGACAAAGAGAATGATACAAAGAATCAACAAAACAAAGAGTTGGTTTTTCAAAAGGATAAATAAAACTGACAGACCCTTAGCCAACCTTATCAAAAAAGGAAGAAAAAGGCTCAAACCTATGCTAACAGGAATGAAAATGGGAAATCACCACAGATTCAGTGGAAGTCCAAAGGATAATAAACACATACTTTGACAATTTTTACTCCAGTAAGATGGAAAATCTAGCAGAAATAGATTCTTAGACACATATGAACTTCCCAAGTTGAACAAAAGAACATTAAAATGTTAAACAACCCAATATCAATCTGTGAAGTTGAAAATATAATAAAAAAACCTACTAACAAAGAGAAGTCCTGATCCTGATGGCTTCACTGCTGAATTCTACAAAACTTTTAAAGAAGAGTTAGTGCCACTACTTCTAAACTCAAATGAAATCAAAAGAGAAGCAATACTGCCAAATTCATTCCTTGAAGCAACCATACATTGATTCCAAAAGCAGAGAAAGGCCCAGCCAAAAAAGAGAACTAGAGGCCAATCTCCCTAATGAACAATGATGCATAAATCCTAAATAAAATACTCACAAATAGAATACAGAGAATCATCAAGATCATATACCCTGACCAAGTTGGATTCATCCAAGGGATGCAAGGATGGTTCAACATATGTAAATCAATAAATGTAATACACTATATCAACAGACTCAAGAACAAAAACCATATGATCATCTTAACAGATGCAGAAAGCGTGTTTGACAAAATCCAACACCCATTTATGATCAAGACCCTACAGAAAATCAGAATCAATTGACTTTATCTCAAACTAATAAAACCTCTTTACAAGAAACCAACAGCCAGTATCATACTAAACGGGCAAAACTTTTCACACTAAGATCAGGAATGAGATAAGGATGTCTGCTGTCACCACTCTTGTTCAATATAGTGCTGGAAACATTAGCCACAGCAATTAGGCAAAACAAAGAAATAAAAAGAATAAAGATATGTAAGGAAGAAGTTAAATTGTCATTATTTGCCAATAACATGATTCTCTATATAGAGGATCCTAAAATCTCAACCAAAAGACTGCTAGACTTAATCACCTAATTTAGTAGTGTAGCTGGATACAGGATCAATGCTCAAAAATCAATAGCCTTTGGGCCAGAGATTTAGCTCAGTGGTTCCGGCCCCTGCCTTGCAAGGTCCCTAGTTCGCTCCCTGGAAACCACATACAACAATATGGGGTTTGGTGACTCATGCCCACCAGCAATCAATACCACATACCACAGTACTGGGTATGGTGGCTCATGCCTATAATCCCAGCACTTGGGAGGCAGAGGCAGGAGGATTGCTGAGTTGGAGGCTGCCTAGGCTACATAGTGAGCTCAGGGCTGGCCTGAACTACAAAATGAGACGCTGTCTCCAAAAAACAAACAAACAAACAAAAAAACAATAGCCTTCATAGTCACAAAAAAAAAAAAAACCAGACTCACTGAGAGAGAAATGGGGGAGTTAATCCCTTTTACTATAGCTTCCAAAAAAATGAAATATCTAGGAATCAATTTAACAAAGGAGGTGAAAGACTCTACTCTGAAAACTAGAGCACTCTGAAAAAGGAAATTGAAAAGGATATCAGAAAATGGAAAGACATTCTTTGTTCCTGGGTAGAAAGAACCAACATCATCAAAATGGCTATACTCTCACAACTGCTATACAGATTCAATGCAATTCTGATTGAAATCCCAACACCATAATCCACAGAGCTAGAGAAAATAATCCAAAAATTCATCTGGATCGATAAGAGACCTAGAATAGTAAAAGCAATTCAAGGTAACAAGGACATGCAGGGGGTATTATGATCCCCAACTTAAAACTGTACTGTAAAGCCACTATGCTAAAAAAAAAAAAAAAAAAAAAAAAACTGCATGGTACTGGCAAAGTAACAGATGCAAGGACCAGTGGAATAGATTAGAAGATCCAGAAACACTAAGCCACCTCATCTTTAACAAAGGAGCCAAACATCCTCAATGGAGGAAAGACAGCTTCTTTAACAAATGGTGCTGGAAAAACTGGGCTTTAATCTGCCAAAAACTAAAGCTAAGCCTATCTCTTTTACTGTATACTAAACTAAAATCACAATGGATTAGAACTTAAACATTAAAATAGAAACACTAAACCTGCTGCAAAACAGACACTGGCTTAGGGAGAGACTTTATGAAAAAAACCTCTATAGCATGAGAACTAGCAGAAAGAATCAACAAATGGGATCTCATCCTACTAAACAGCTTCAGCACAGCAAAAGAAACCACTGGCACCGCTATAAAACAGCCAACAACATGAGAAAAATCTTTACTAGCTGTTTCTCAGACAAAGGACTACCATCTAGAATATATAAAGAACTTTAAAAAATCAGTCCCCCCAAATTTAAAGACCCAATTCAAAAATGGGCATCTGATATAAACAGACACTTCTCAGAGGAAGAAATAGAAGCAGCCACAAAGCATTTGAAGAAATGCCCAACATCACTGGTCATTTGAGAGGTGCAGATAAAAACAACACTGAGATTTCATTTCACTCCACAAAAAATGGCTGCTATTGCAAAATTA
>PVIC010053653.1:0-11750 GCA_004025085.1 Thryonomys swinderianus
TTTCTGCATTATGTGATGGCTAGCAGTTCAGTTAAAAAGCACACTATAGTTTAAAGCACCTTAACATAGTAGGACATACTGGTGCATATCTATAATCTCAGCCCTCTGGGAGGCTAAATTCCAAGTTCTAGCTCAGCTTGACCTATTTAATAAAACCCTGTTGGGGGGGGTGGCATGTAGGACATTGAGAAGGAACTAGACTCAAACCCCAGTATACTCACCCCCCAAATAAAACCACTTTTACTATTCAACCTTGACTACCTTTAATATGTAAAAATAGATACTGAATGATTAAATTTTTTAAATTATGGTAAAAGAAAAAAAATTACGGTAGAAAACACAGGTCTTTAGTTCCCCCTTAAAAATCACTCCTGACCCTTGCTTCAAACACACTTAGCCCATCATTCTTAACAATTTTTGAAGCAGTCCTCTTTCATATGTATCTTTATGAGGTATGACTTAAAAATATAGTGAAGGCTGCTCCCAAGTCCCATCCAATGGTATGCTTGTAAATACATTATGGTATGTCTTTAGGCACCTTGTTCACCCAATCTGCCACAGTATGACTACTGGCTCTTAGCCAAAATCAAAATGAGCATGAAAGGTAAATAAACTGAACTGTTTCAGAAAACAGATGCAGCCAAGACAGTGCAACTAAAGACTTCCAAAAGTACTTCAAAAGGTGGGAAAGGATGATGGTGGTGCATCTGAAGTGGAGTATTCTATGGCAGATTAATGGCAATGTGTCTTTTACTGTAATAAATTTTTTTTAATTTAAGCTTTCACTGTATGTTGTAGGTCATAACCCTTACATTTAGGATAGGAAAGGAGGAATTCATTTTTAATTAAAACAAAAATACACAAAAAACACATACATTCACCTTCCTGTATCCTGAGGTATCTTGAAAGCACACAATTTTCTACTACTTTATAATGTGTTACTTTGTAAACATCATTATTTTTCAACTTTCGAAAGTCAAAGACTATATTTACATGCTCAACACTCTCCAAATCAAAGTAAACATCTTCAAAAAGACCAAACTGCACAAAAAAGACTTATAATAAAATCTTCTCTGAAATTCTCTCCTCAGTCTCATGAGACAACCAATATGACACTACTCATTCAGTTATTGTCCCCAATATATAGTATGTATACTATTGTTTATCAATTTGAAGCTTTACTAAATTGTTATAACACTAATAGCTGACATTTATTGTATTTATCAACTGCTGGACATGTTCTGTGTATTACCTTTTACAATTAATTTCATGAAGTATACTTTTGTATGCCCATTCTGATTTGGAAAACTTGGACACAGAATTTAGCAACTTTCCCAGGGTTGCATGTGTAGTAAGTTACAGAACTAAAATCTGTACCCAGGTATCCTAGCACCATTGCTCATACTTTTAACCTAATTATTTGTTGAGTTTGGTTTTTTGAAGTAGTAGGATTGAACCCATAGCCTTTGTTAAATTCCCAGTTTTTTTGTTTTTTGAGTTGTTTTTTGGACAAGACCTTTTAAATCACAAACTCCCCAAGCTGAACTCAAATTTGCGATCCTATTCAGTTTCCCACAAGAGTAGGATTATAGATGTGTGCCACCATGTCTAGCTAACCTGTATGTATGTTCCTCTATCCACCTACTCCACAGGCCACCCTTAACACCTCTGAGATAATTCTCACAAATTAAATTAAAATGAGGGGGAACCCTGAAACAGAAAAAATGACATTCTGAAACCAAAATTCGGGATTTCTATATGTCAGTAATTTTCAACTTCAGATTTGCCACAACCCATAGTCACCCATTAGTACCATTTAATTTTATGTATAGTGACTCAGTGGTTACTATAATTAAATGACAATATTTTCAAATCTAAACATATGAATATAGCATTTTGGTTGAATTTTTTTAAAAGGGAGCATCGGGTACTAACTATTGCAAAGATATGTGCTTTGAAAGAAAAGAGTTGATAGTTTACTGTTAAAAGAAAAAGCTTTCTAAGAAATTTTTTGTTTGCTTTATCAAATCAAGTGAGAAAAAAATAGTAATGGAAAAAGCTAAAATTGCCTGGCATGGTGGCAAACACCTCTAATTCTACCACTGGTAGGACTAAGGCAGAAAAATCATCAGGAATTCAAGGCCAGCTTGGGCTATAAAGTGAGTTTCAGACCAGCCTGAACTACACAGCAAGACTTTATCTCAAGAAAAACAGGGTGAAGGATCACTATCACTAAAAATTTAGAAGCCTTGAAAAGTATTTTATGAAATATGTGAAAGGAGTAGGTGTAGCAATACTTGTTTTAATGTTTAATATTAATACCAATACTGATACATAAAAGATGTGATATAAAGTGTTATCATTTAAAACACAAAGAATAGGGAAAAAAAGTATTAGATGTTTTGAAATGAGAAGAAAAAAAAGGAAGAAAGCAAGAGATGAAAGCCCTAGATAGCCTAGGCAATCCACTTCAGTTTATGAGTTAGACCTTTCTGAAATACAGAGCTCCTATAACAAACACTCTGGCAGAAAGGGCTATTGTGATCTCATTCAATCAAAGAGCTGAGAGATTGACTGAGGATGTATTACTAAGTGAAAAATAAGACTGATGATGCAAGTCTGGGGGACTGCAGACCAATATATTGTCTCTGTCCCAAAATCTTTCTTCTCACCATCCTAAGTGACAGGAATTTGACATTGCTTACAAGTTACTCAACTCTATTCAGCATTTACTTGGATTTTGTCAAGCATTTATGTGCATATATGCTGATCATTATCTTCTGTTTTATTTTAACTCATATAACTTAATGCTATGCATTGCAGAGTATTATGTTTGAGTTGATTAACTTGAGAAATCACAACTTACAATCAGAACATTAGAATTCAAAAAAATTTTAGGGATCATGGAATTTAACCAGTTTTTCTTACAGGCAAGAAACTCAAGAGAAATTAAGTATCTTCTAGCCCAAGATCACTGAACTTAGGACCAGCACTGCCATTCCTTGATAACGAGGTTATCTTTTTCTAAGTAGTACTTAATTCTTCCATTATGATTAAATAATCAACAGAAAATAAATTAACAGCAAGTTCTCTTCCAGTATTCAGTACTATATATGCCAGGGTATTTGGTTCTATTTGCTTGAAGACCTAGGTTTGTGATGGCTATTTAAATATTATTCTACTTAATAGTCACAGTAACTCTAAAGAGTAGGCAATATTAACCCAATTACACAAATAAAAAATAACCTAACTTTACAATGACAATAGTAAGTTGCAAAACCCAGATTCTGTTTGTTACCAGAAAATCTTGGCTCCTAAGCAGTACCCATAACGTCTCTTGTGATAAATGTTTACATGACTCACCATATAAATTATTTAATTCATTAAAAACTAAGGTTCTCTTATCCCAAAAGAGATTTCATTTTTCATTTAATTGGATTATCCTCCCAGAAAGATTTTAACAGTGGGGAATTTGCATACTAACAAAAGATTTAAGCAATGGCTAATTTCTTTATCCTACAAATAAGTGATCTGTTCATCAACTGAGGAACTGTGTGAGTGTTAAATCTGAAGATAAAAAGTAAAATAAAACGTTCCTGCACAATCCTATTCTACTAACTTAAAATCCATGTAAATTTCTAAATCACTCACAAATCCAAAATAAATGGGAGGTGAGAATTCTACCACAGAACCACCAATGCCTACTAAACCTAAAATAAATATGTAACTTTTTTTTCCTAGTAGGGGAAAATAGAAATAACATTAACTGAGCATCTACAATGTACCCATTCTTGAATCTTAATAGTTTCACCTAATCCCTTACAGCCAAGCAAGTTAGATATTTCCATTTTCTGATGAACAAACTGAAGCTCATTTGTTAAGAAATTAAGTTCTTGTTTTAAGTCATTTTCTTACTGAAGATTCAGAATTAAAACCCATTCCTGTTGGATCCAAAATCTGTACTCTCTCCAAAGGGAGTTAAAAGTACTATTATCCACTGCTCACTGAGACAGAGAATAGGTCTCTTTCCAAGGGAGACAGAAAACACTATTTTAACAACAAAAACACACCATTTCATTTAAACCTCTCAACTGCGCATTAAACATTATCATCATACTATTATCATAAATGTAAAGCTAGAATTCAAAAGTAGCATGTCCAAAAACATACTACTGGGAAGCAGCAGAATGTAATACCACTCTGTAACAGGTGCAAGACACTAACCACAGAAAAAAATACAGAAAGACTTTAGTCTGCGTAATTATAAGCTTTAGATTTAAAACATTTAATCAGACCTGCACCTGCTGGATAAAAAAGAATGGTATATAACATTTTTACCAATTATCACTTCTAGTGATAAGGAAGTTTAACTTCTACTAATGGCCTATGCCCTGGTAATCTGAAGACTGTTCTCTAAACTTGAAGCCTACTGGCAATTCTACTACACTAAGCAATTGATGAATTTGTTGTCAGTTGAAATTACTGATTAAGTAGCAAAAACATACAATTTTACAAAGTATTTTATATTGAAATGTACAGAATAACATTTAATTACTTGAAAACATCCAAAGGAACAGCGAATAGAAAAAAATTCCTTAGAAATATTTTCAAAGCGCCATTTGAAACTACTTCGCCAGTGATATATATTTAGAACCTAAATCCAAACCGAAGGGGATGTCTCTCCAATACCACTATTGAAAAATGTTACCACCTCGGTCAAAGAAAAAAACGTTTAGTTTTACTGCACAGTTGTCAGAAATCCAGTCATCTTTTCTGAGACTGGCCCAGGTACATATTCCTATGTAACTATCACATCCAGTTTTGATAAAGTGATAAACAAGAGGGTTGTTGCACATCAACATACAACATAAAAAGGTGATTGCTAGTAGTCACATTTTACTGAAAAGTAGGAGCACAGTACAAAATGCAGAAATAGAATGATCCTTATGCAAAGCAATCAGGTAGAAGACTTCCATGTTTGTGCACCCCATAATGAAGACACTGATTTGTTTTCATCCCTGAAGGTCTTCAGGAAGTGGTGTCACTCCTCCCCACACATCACTCTGAATCATTAAAACAAAAAAAAAGGTATAAACATCTGCTTCCACGCCTTAATTAACGATAGTATTAAGCTGAGAAGTAGCTCACCTACAAACCGAGGTAAACAAGTACAGAATGTGAAAGTGATCCTGAAGAAAAAAAAACGGTTTATTTATATGGGAAGGCACATGGTAATGACAAACGTGTTGCGCTGTCCCCCTCTGGCTCCTACAAAAGTGGTATCTGAGCGCTACTGTGAGCGTGGGACTATTCCCAAAAGTTCTGACCTGTCTTTTTAATGCTTAAGGACAAATGTTCAAACACGGGCAACCGACACAAGATGTCCCGAGGTGCTGCCTATGGACAAACCGGGAAGGACACCACTTTGCCCAAGTAAGTATCGCATCACAGTGAACTAAATGGAAGGAACAGTGTCGCTCGCCTCGACGGAGAAAAAGCAAAAACAAAAACAACAAAAAAAAAATCAAAACCTGACGCGCCCTTTGGCCGGGGCAAGACTAGGGGGTTAGGAAGCGGTTCACAGCAGCACCGGACCCCGTCGCCTCTGCACCCACAGGCAGCACGGCGGCACAGTAACGCCCTAAGCATCCCCAACTCTGTCCTCCAGGCACCAGCGGGGACGGCGTCCCAGAGCCCGCCCCGGCCGGGCCCGCCCCGCTATCTCCTCCCCCGTTATCCTCTCGCAGCCGCGCTCAGGCCTGGATTCGCTTCCTCAGCCTCCCCAAGTTCAGCCCGTCCAACTCCGCTACACACGTCGGATACTGCCCTCGGCGGCTCTGGGGAGGAAGGTCGGGGGCCGCCAGGCGAAGAACGCGACCGCGCCGTTCCTCACCTCTGGATGGAGTAGGGGCACGCAGCCCGCTTCAGTCTCGTACTCATCCGGGCCGTCCGCCATCTTGGTATTAAATCCCTCCTCCCGCGGCATGCCGGGAGAAAGCGTTTCCTCCTAGCGGAGCTCGGGCAGGGCGGAGGGCGAGCGCGTGGGCGAGCGCGAGCCAGTCCCGAGGCGACGCGGCCGCCGTCTCCCCGCGCTCCGGCCGCGGGACGCCCCCGCGCCCCCCTCTCCCACCTCGGAGCGCGCGGGCCCCTGCGCGCGTGCGCGGGCCGGGGCGGACGGGAGCGCGCTCTGCGGCACAGCGCCGGGGCGGCGAACGGCTCTGGGCGTGGGCGTCGCGGCGGAGGCGGCTGCGCCCGAGGCAGAAGCGCGCTTCTGACCTCCGGGAAGGCGGCGCGGTCTCTGATAGGTTCGCTCGAGAGCCTGGCGGCGGCGCGCGAATGAGGACAGAGTTCCCGAGCGCGCCGTGTTCCCCAGATCCGGGATGCCCCACGAAGGCCGGGTCAGAACCGCCTCCCGAACCTAGAAAGAAGCTCTGGGACTCTCAGGCTGGAACTGGGCTCGCTTCACTCCTGGAGGCTGAAGAAGCCTCCCTCTTAGCACACCCACAGAGGTCGCCCCCCAGTCTAAGCCTCCGAAAGTCCCCCGGACCCACACGGACAAAACCTGGGGCTTCCTCCAGGAGAAGGTTTTATAAAGTGGTCGCAATAGGCCCTCATTGGTCTTAAATTAGGTCCTCTTGAGAAATGTGCGTGCTTAAAGCAAGCTCGCGCGCACACTTGCTACATTTCCATATAATCCCAGGATTCGGATCTTAAGTCCTTTACACCGGATTCTCTAAAAAGCGCGACCCAGCTAAAATGACTAAAGCCCTTTTTAAAAGAATATTAGAGCTGTAGGAGTCTGAGGTAAGGGGAAGTTTCTATAAATTTGACCGAACAACTTTAGAAAGCATTTGATTTTAACTATTAAAGGTCGTAAATCTAAACGTCTGAGACAAGATTTAGGGGAGATCATGAAACTTGATCGAGTAGGATCATCGTACTAACCTGATTTGTGTTAAAGGCAAACCAGCCAAAGGCCATCTGGTAGAAACAGTCCAACAAAGTCACCCTTATTTGAGAATCAGGAGGAAGGGCACTCCAGAGGAGGTGAAGAAGAAAGGAGGAAAATTCCTTTGTAACGTTTAGATTCCCGCCAAGGGAACCTGAGAGGGGTCCCGGGAAAGTTCAATCAGTTCTGGACTGGACATCTTTTCTGAGGCGGGAAAAGAAAAACGGAGATAAGAATGTTGTCCTAGGTCGAGAGGTATTTAATAATCGAGTACCCGCAGTAATAAATGAAAATTACATAGTGGACCTGGGAAATAGCATATCTGTTTCATGGCAGTAAGGAAGAGATTTCCCTGTTAACTTTGTAACTGTCTTTATCTGTCCTACCAAATAGCTACTTTTCCCCCCCTAGTCTGAGACGATTTTCATTCTGTTAACCCTGGGTCAAACCAAATTGCCCTGAAACCCACGTTATCGTGGACAGAGGTATTGTTTACTTCAGTCTTTAAGTTTTCATCTTGTTCCTCCTTTTAGTTGATACATTTATTAGGAATATGAAGAAAGGAAATGGAGTAAAAAAATTGAAAGAAGCATAAAGTAAGTATTGAGTAAGTGAGAGAGCAAGGAATTGGGCTTGGAGAACTGGAGAAAATGCTTCATGGGTGCCCTGCATCCAGAGCATTGGTGTAAGTGTATAAGAGCATTCATAGGGTTGGGGATTTAGCTCAAATGGTACCGCGCCTACCTTGGAAGCACAAGGACCTGAGTTCAATTCCCAGTACTGCAAAAAAAAAAAAAAAAAAAAAGAACATCCATACCGGTTATCCTAGCTCCACAGAGGTTCTAAATGGAAGGACCAAGAGCCAGATTCCACCAGCAGCAACGTGTCATTTTGCCCACGTATTAGTTTGGTAGTTTGCAAAAAATATTTTAGTTAGATGCCAAAATTTAATAAGTCAGATTTCGCTTTAAAATCTGGGTTTGTACTTTATTCGGAAAGCATGAGAAACCTGGCCTTGCTCAGCTCCTACTAGGCCTATTGTTTGCTTTACTCATTTCTTTACCTTCTAAATTTTATTGTAACTTTTGTGAATCTTACAAATTAAACATAGAAAAATAATATCAAAATCACCTGAAAAGAAGAGCTCAACTGCCTTGCTTATTGTGGTAAGACTGAAATAATTATTAAACAGAACTAGAGGGAAAAAAAGGAGGAACAAAGCAGCCGTTCTTGGGAAAACAGTTCAATCGGGCTGCGTTCAGTATGAATCAAAACAAACCCAGTAATGTAAGCAGAGTCCATCTGGCTAACTACACTTCTTACCTGTGCAGCCCATATGTAAAACAGTATATTCAGGGGGCTCTCAGGACAGCCTAGAAGTGTGCTGATTGGAGAGACTGGCAAAAGATTGGGGTAAGATTATGGAGGAAGGTAAAACAGTAACTAAAAAATTCAAAACTAGGGGCTGGAGATTTAGCTCAGTGGTTCCAGTGCCTGCCTGCCTCACAAGCGCAAGGTCCTGAGTTTGATCCCTCATAACCACATACAATGCTGGGCATGGTGACTCACGCCCACCAGCCATCAATACCACATACCACAGTGCTGGGTGTGGTGGCTCACACCTGTAATCCCAGCACTTGGGAGGCAGAGACACAAGGATTGCTGAGTTCGAGGCTTGTCTGGGCTACATAGTGAGCTCAGGACCAGCCTGAACTACGAAGTGAGACCCTGTCTGAAAAAAAAAAAAAAAAAATTCAAGACTAGGCCTTTTAGAGAATAATTGTGAAACGGACTTAGAGTGGAAGAAATGGGCATTGTGTAAATGTGGTTTCAACTGTAACCTCAGAGACGACTAAAACTAACGACAACACAAGCTGTCGCCCAGCTGAAATCCAATTCCATCATTTCACAAATGGAGAAATGATGACTGAAAACTTTAGTGGAATTACATCTGGAAGCTTCTTGAATTTTCTCCATATACTTATTACTAACCCATACTGCTTCTGTGATAATTCTCAATGAATTATATGGTTCATTTAGTAATTTTTATTACAATAAGAACAGTTTACATGACATCTACTCTGTCAAATTTTTAAGTGCACAATAAAGCATTGCTGATCCTTGGCACAGCATTGCACAGCAGATCTCTAATTTCATTGGCCAGGTGTGGTGGCACACACCTGTCATCCTAGCACCCAGTAGGTTTAGGCAGGGAGATTGCCAAGAGTTTGAAAATGCATGGTTCAAGGCCAGCCTGGGCTACACAGTGAGATCCCGTCTCAAACATAAATTAATAAATAAATTCATTAACTGAAGTTTTTGTTTTGCTTTGTTTTTATTCAAGACAGGATCTCACTATCTAGTTCAGACTGGCTTTTAACTCACTGTGTAGCCCAGGCTGGTCTCAAATCCTTGGAAGTCTTCCTGGCTTAGCCTCCCAAATTCTAAGTGCAAGCCACCATGCTTGGCTAACTAAAATTTTATGCCCACTAAAAACTAAATCTGTTTCTCTCTCACTCTGGCTCCTGCTAATAAGCATTGTGGTATCTATCAATTTGACTCTTAGATACCTTATCTAAATGGAATCAGGTAGATACTGGCTTATTTCATCTAGCATAGTCCTCTCATCCCACCCCCATTATCCATGTTATGGCATATGGTAGGGTTTATTCTTTTTTTTTTTTTTTTTTTGCTTTTTGAGACAGGGTCTCGCTTTGTAGTTCAGGCTGGCCCGGAGCTCACTATGGTGCCCAGGCAAGCCGCCGCGAACTCAGCAATCCTCCTGTCTCTGCCTCCCGAGTGCTGGGATGACAGACGTGAGCCACCATGTCCAGCATTGTGGTATGCGGTGTTGATTGCTGGTGGGCGTATCTCCATGCCCAGCATTATATGTGGTTACCGGGGATCGAACTCAGGACCTTGCGCTTGCGAAGCAGGCGCCGGAACCACTGAGCTAACCCTCCGGCCCGGTAGGGTTTATTCTTAAAGGATGAATAATAAACATTCCACTGTATTTACACACCACACTTGCACTATCCATCCATCAGTGTGTATGTAGATAGTCTCCATGGCTATTGTGAATAATGCTACACTGGACATAGTGGTGCATATTATGTCTCTGAGATCCCAATTTCAATTCTTTTGGCAATATACCCAGAATTGGAATTGGTAGTTCATATAGTAGTTGCTTGTTTAAAAATATTTTTGACACATTACCATACTACAGCATTTTGCATTCCCACCAAAATTGTATAAAGTTTCCTGTTTCTCCATATCCTTGCCATCATTGCTTATCTTTTGTTTTCATTTTTGTTTTGTTTGCCTAGTTGCCATCCTAATAGATTTAAGTGGTATCTCATTATGGTTATGATTTAAATTTCCTTATAATTAATGCTGTTAAAAATCTCTTCATATACCTCTTGGCCATTTGTATATATATATGTATCTTCTTTGCAGAAATGTAGACTGGTAAAACCACTGTGGAAATCAGTATGGCGATTTCTCAAAAATTTAAGAAGAGGTCCCATTTGACCCTGGTATTTCCCTGCTGGGTATATTCATGAAAGAAAAGCATCATAGCAGTGACATGTGCACTCACGTTTATAGCAGCTCAGTTTGTCATAGCTAAATTTTGGAAACTGTCTCAAATGCCCGTCAACTGGAGACTAGATAAAGATACAGTTTTCAAAAAAAAATAGAGTATTACTCATCCATAAAGAATGATAGAAATGTTTATAGCCAAATGGATGCACCTGGAAGCCATACTCAGCGGTTAAATAAATAGGACACATATATGTAAATACCATATCATTTCTCCACTGTAAGAAACTGAAAGTGTAAAGTGAGGTCCAAAATATATAATAGATATTGTGAAATAGGAAGAAAATCTTTGAAGGGGAAAGAGAACTGGGAGGGCAGGGGAAAACAAAGAAGGTTAAGAAAATATTTGAAGGGGGCCAGAGATTTAGCTCAGTGGTTCCACCACCTGCCGAGCAAGTGCAAGGTCCCTGGTTCGATCCTGGTAACCACATACAATGATATGATATTGGGCGTGGTGACTCATGCCCACCAGCAATCAGTATCACACTCCACAATGCTGGGCGTGGTGGCTCACACCTGTAATCCCAGCACTCAGGAAGCAGAGGCAGGAGGATTGCTGAGTTTGAGGCTTGCCTGCGCTACATAGTGAGCTCAGGGCCAGCCTGAACTACAAAGTGAGACCCTGTCTCAAAAACAAAACAAAGCAAAAAATTGTCTACAGGAGGCTGAGCATGGTGGTGCATACCTGCAGTCCTAGCACTTGGAAGGCTGGGGCAGGAGGATTGCCTTGAGTTCAAGGCCAGCCTGGGCTACCTAATGAATTCAAGGTCAACCTGAACTACATATGGAGATCATGTCTCAAACAAACAACAAAACTGAACAAACTGTCCAGATAAAACACTTGTCCGGTGCTAATTTGGTTCTCTGGGTTTTTTTCACAACTGAAAATGTAAGAGTTCATTGCATATTTTGGGTATTGATCCCTTATCTAACAGATGATTTGCAAATATTTTCTCCCAACCTGTGGGTTATATTTTATTGATTAATTTCTTTGCTACAGAGAAACTTTTTAGCCTCATTTCTCTGAGTGCACAGACTCCCAAGTGAGTCCTAAAAGCTCTGCCAGGGCCGGAGGGTTAGCTCAGTGGTTCCGGCACCTGCCTCGCAAGTGCAAGGTCCTGAGTTCGATCCCCAGTAACCACATATAATGCTGGGCATGGAGACACACCCACCAACAATCAACACCGCATACCACAATGCC
>PVIC010053654.1:0-11774 GCA_004025085.1 Thryonomys swinderianus
TTTTTTTTTTTTTTTTTTTTTTTTTTTTTTTTTTTTTTTTTTTTTTTTTTTTTTTTTTTTTTTTTTTTTTTTTTTTTTTTTTTTTTTTTTTTTTTTTTGCTTTTTTGAGACAGGGTCTTGCTTTGTAGTTCAGCCTGGCCCTGAGCTCACTATGGTGCCCAGGCAAGCTGCTGGGAACTCAGCAATCCTCCTATCTCTGCCTCCTGAGTGCTGGGATTACAGGCGTGAGCCACCACACCCGGCACTGTGGTATGCGGTGTTGATTGTTGGTGTGCGTGTCTCCACTCCCAGCATTATATGTGGTTACCGGGGATCGAACTCAGGTCCTTGTGCTTGCGAGGCAGGCGCCGGAACCACTGAGCTAACCCTCTGGCCCCTGTTGTGTATTTCTTATTTAAGAGAAGCCATATGATATCTATCATTTTGTGTTTGATTTATTTCACTTAGCATTGTGGTCTCAAGATCTATCTGTTTTCCTATAGATGACTCAAATTTATTCTTCTTTGTGGCTGAATAATCCATATCCCTATCTGTATCTATACCTATATCATCTACATCTATGTTTATATCTTTTCCACTTTCTTTATCCTCTCATCGCTTATGAGCAGAAAGGCCATTTCCATAACTTAACTATGGAGCATTTTCAAAATTTCTTCATGAATTTATCCATCTATGTACAATCAGGTTGCTTCCACATCTTTGCCATTGTTAATAATTCCTGTATTGTTTACTTAAAATTCAGTAAGATAGAAAATTTGAAATGCCTTTACCAGTGTTTACTTCATCAGCACATATGCTAAATGTCTTTACCTTCACACCCCAAGCAGTTATAAATGGTGATGATCTGTTAATTAATTTGACTATAGTAATCATTATGCAGTGGATACACACATCAAATATTCATGTTTATGCTGGGCGTGGTGGCTCACACCTGTAATCCCAGCACTCGGGAGGCAGAGACAGGAGGATTGCTGAGTTCGCGGCGGTTTGCCTGGGCACCATAGTGAGCTCAGGGCCAGCCTGAACTACAAAGCGAGACCCTGTCTCCAAAAAGAAAAAAAAAAAAAAAAAAAAAAAAAAAAAAAAAAAATTCATGTTTGTACCATAAATATATGAAATTATAATTTTTCAATTAAATATATGTGAAGAGTTAGAAGAGTTACATGGATAACAGAGATGGAAGAAATAAACTCAATGTATTACGTATTCAACAAAACACAAGAAGACTAATTTCAATTTTTTAGGGCATAAAGGGCATAATCTCAATTCTAAGATTTATAAAGCAGCTTATATGTGGGCAATTTAAGTGATGTTAATTATATTTTGAACCATGAAAGCAAAAGCTGTTTCTATATTTTGACAATTGTAAATTTTCTGCAATGAACAGGGGTATGTAGGTATTTCTTCAACAGAACTTCTTCCAACTCATTTGGATAAATATTCAAAAGTGTGATGATGGGCAAATTGTATGTCACTTCTACTTTTAGTTTTTTGAGGCATGTCCATAGTAGTGGAACACAATTAATAATAATATATTGATATTGTGAAGTTGCTTAGATTTTTAGCATTGTCATGATTACTTTTCACATCGATGATACAAAATACCCAGCACCTAAAGTTAAAGGGAAAAAGGTTTATTTTGGCCCACAGTTTGTAAAAGTTTCAGTTCATAATTTGTTGGCTCCAGGCAGGGTGGTGTCACAAAGCGACATTGCAGAGGAGGTAGGAGGCAGCTGAAGACAAGCAGTGGCAAGCAACGAGTGATGACAATACCTCTCTTTCTGTCTCTTAAATTCCCCAGGCTACCAGCCCTGACACCCTGAGTTGGGGCACTGTTAATCCTGGCATCATATCATGGATTGATCCTAGCATCACACACTCTAGATCCAGCCACCTCGCAAAAGCCCCACCTATGACCATATGAGGCTTTGGTAGGACATCTAGACACAAGCCATAACATCCTTACCACAAAAAATAAATTGGTGAGGTGATGAGATGATGAATATGTTAATTAGCTTTACTGAATCATTTCATAATATGTACATAAATAAAAAATAATATATTCTCTATAAGTATACACAACTACTATTTGTCAACTGAAGATAAAGAAGCAAAATGAAAGGGGTTAGAAATAAAGATCCATATCACCTGAGAGCTGCTTTCAGAATAGCGTTACTATAGTAGGACAAAACAATGTATAAATAAGCAAAGAAAACAGGGAAAAAGATCAAGGAAGTTAGTTTTAGCCAGTCAAATTTGAATAGCTCCTTCTGAAAGTGTACCCATACCTTACTGTTCTTTTCTTCCACTTGTATACTTCATTTTCTGTACAATAAACTTAAAAACAGAAAACATTTCTCAAGCAGTATTATAACATAAAGTAACCCTCATATCTAAGCTTATAGTGTTAATTAGTTTTTATAAAATGTCCTGCAAACTGGTTTTCCTATAATCATAAATAAAGAAATGGGATATTTAATAATTTGGAGCTTTTAATGACAAGGATTTCTGTACTAAGCAAAATGTCATGTGCTTCCCAATCCTTTCAAATTAACTATAGAAGAATTGGAAGTTAATAATTGAGTACCAAATATGTAGGGATAATTTTCCCATTTTCCAGATGAGGGCTGGATTGCCTTAAGGAAGTAATAAAAATTATCTTTAAAAAGCAGACTTTAAATGGAGGGAGTTATGCGAGTAAATAAAACAAACCACTCAATTAATTGCAGTGTTTAGTTTTGCATCTCAACAACTGTGTAGTCATAGTCAATATTGTTAAATTGAAAAGTGTAATTGCTTTAAAGGAAATATTTTATTCCAAGAATTTTTAACTCCTTTGATTAATTCAAATATTTTATTCTGAGAATTTTTAACTCCTTTGACATAACCAAAAGGCACAGAAATAATTTTTTATAGGATAAAAGGGAATGAGGTCAAATTTAAAGAGGCTGAGGATATATTAAATTGAAGGTAAGGATATTTGAGAGCTCATAAGAACTGTTGAATATAAAGGAACTTGAAGGACTTTAGAAGAGCTGGAATTCACCACCCACAAATGTCAGTCCTTGATCTGTCTGGGGAGGGTTCATAAATAGTTGAGGACTACCATGATTTCATATGGACGTATCTTCTTTGATCAGATTTATATGTAAATTATCTCACGTTTTCTTAAGTATATAATTATAAAGCAGAGAAATCATGTTCTGTCTGTGTATTTTAATGTTACCAACATTAAATATACTTATTCAGGGTTATACTTATCTAAATTTATCATCACTTGGGGTTAGTTTTAGAACTTACTTGTTGGACAATGTGTTGAAGTTCTCATATAGCTCATTTGCATTTATTATCATTAGGTCTATCTTAATGGATCTGGAAGGGTAGATCAAAGAATGTCTTCTTTTGAGGACCACTTGGATAACAACGTGGATTCTAATCCAGGCTTTAAGTAAGCTGTAGAAGGACCAACGAATGGCCTGGTTCAGGAACTGAAAGAGGTATCTGACTTCTACTACTATGACATTTTCAAAACAGAATGTATAGTAAAATTGAAGGAGAGTGGAAAAAAAACCTTTAAAAAACAAAGAATGAAATGACAAATTCATTCAAACAATTATTGTTCTTTTGTTAAAAGAACAAGTTTGAGGTTAATGTGACATTATCTATGAAATTCTGCAATACCTATTGGCCTTGGACAATGTCAACATGCTGCTAGCTTTGGGTTACCTTAGTAACCAATAGAGTAAGGCCTTGTGAGTATTTAGTGACCAAGGAAAGTAGAAATCCATTTAGATGTTCTAAGTGGAACTGGAATCATTTTTTACATCACATTAACTCAGTTTGTTTCCTTTCTTTTCCTCATTTTCAAGCTTTCAAAATAGTTAAAACAGTTTTAAAAATAATTTGATGAAAATTAGTATCAGGAAAGCCAGGGCAAATAATTGTGTTTCCCATAATGGTAAATATTTGTTATTATGAAGTTCGTACAAAATTCTGACCTTAAGTTGACATTAAAATGAAGAATATATAGTGCAGAGGACATGATATAAAACATGTACAGTCATTTTAGGCTTTAGTTTTGAAGTTAAATAAATCCTGTGTTTTAAACCAGTCAAGATAAGAATACTTTTCAGTGATATCTTGGTATAATTGGAGACTTTGAAAGTTATTTTAGTGATTATTTTTGTACAAATTATCAGGCTACAGGGAAGAATTTGAACTGGTCGAGGATGGTAATTACACAGTTCAAGTTCTACCTTTTTTCAGCAATATGAAAGGCCACCAGTATCACTAAGCTAGTTAGCAAGAGACCGAGAATAAGAAAACCTACTATTTAATGAGATGCCCCTTCTCCCTCAACCATGCTGTGTCATCAACATCAGGATGAAATACTATCAGATCTGGTCACTTGTTATGCCAATCAGCAAGCTGGCCATTGTATGGTTTTGTTATTGTTTCATGTTGTTTTTGTTTGAGGCTCTCTTGCCCCAGGACACATGACTTCTCAGCATTGCCCGAGCAAAACTAGGCTTTCTTAAAAGGAAACAAAGCTTACATATATATGGGCAGGGAGTTCTAGGGTGGACAGAGGATTAGGAAAAAAAATGAGAATTAAGATGTGTTATATAGTGGTACAAGTTTTCAATGTCTATTGTGATCATGATGTGTCTTTAAAATGTACCAATAAAATCAATTAATTAATAAAATCTAGGGTTTCTTGTTTGTTTTGTTAGACAGTGCATATGAAATATGATTTAGATATCATAAAATGCACCAATTTAAGTGTTTCTATATTTTATCACTTTGACAGAATTCTGTAACCATCACTACAACCTAATTTTAGAATATTTCCATTCTCCTACAAGGAATCCCTATGCTATGATCAGTCACTTCTTATTCCCAGCCCCTGCTTAAGGGAAATCCTAATCTACTTTCTGTGTCTATGCATTTCCCTATTCTGAATATTTGCTAGGTCTAAAATCAAATAATGTGTGGTGTTTTGTGATAGGCCTCTTTTACTTAGTTTTTTTTTAGTATATATTTGTATTTCAATCCATTTTATTGCTGAATAATATTTTATGAGACCCAACATGACATAAAAACAGCCATTACAATAAAGGGGTTAAAACTTATTGTTTACAAAACAAAAAACTGCATGTTTTTTTTTTTTTCCTTTGACACAGGGTCTCGCTTTGTAGTTCAGGCTGGCCTTGAGTTCACTGTGTAGCCCAGGCAAGCCTTGAACTCAGCAGTCCTCCTGCCTCTGCCTCCCAAGTGCTGGGATTACAGGCATGAGCCACCACGCCCAGCACTGTATGTGGTTACCAGATCGAACTCAAGACCTTGTGCTTGCGCTCTTGCGAGGCAGGCTCTGGAACCACTGAGCTAAATCTCCGGCCCAAAAACCTGTTACTTTTATGCCAATCAGTCTAAAATAATTCGAGATACCCTAGCCATGGTGAGAAAATAATTTAAAAGACAAATGTTAAAATCAAAAGAGTCAAAGATGGTACCAATCTATGTCCAACCAGACACCACGGGCAACAACCATAATATCTTCTCTGACAGGGCCAGCATGTTTCCTTTTATAATTGCTCATGATCGGGCCTTGAAGATTAATGGTGGTAAGAGGAAAATATTCCTTTCTGGAGAAGAAGACCAAAACGAATCAAAGATTTGATTAAATTTACAAGAACCAGTGGGGAATGTGAGACTCAATTTGGCATAAAAATGACCATTCTGTTAAAAACCTCCACTTTGTATCTAGTAACCTCCCTGTGAATGCGGTACTTGTCTTCATAGGAACTCTCCAACCAACTGATGTGTGCAGCTGCAGATTGTACAGGTGTTCATAGTAACACCTTAAAAACAATTTTTTTTTTTTTTGAGCCAGGGTCTTGCTTTGCAGTTCAGGCTGGCCCTGAACTATGTAGTGCAGACTAGCCTTGCACTCACAGCAATCCTCCTGCCTCTGCCTCTGCCTCTTGAGTGCTGGGATTACAGGTGTGAACCACCACACCCAGCATTTTGGTGTGTGGTACTGCTTGCTGGTGGGTGTGAGTCATCACACCCAGCATTGTAGTATGGGGTACCCAGAAATCAAACTCAGGACCTTGCACTTGCAAGGTAGATGGTGGAACCACTGAGCTAAATCCCTGGCCCAGAAACAATGTTTTCTGAATGCTGTCATCTTAGTAATAGAATAATCTACCTGTTACTATTGGCTTCTGTAAAGACTGGCTTCTGCATAGAAACTTCCTAGAAATAGAGAGTAACAAATTTTGTCTTTAAATATGGTGCTTTAGTCATACTCGGGGCCCTTCCTCCTTGGCTTGCCCTAGGAGAACAGACCCCAGATAGGTAATAAAGCTCTTGGTTGGACTTTAAGATTGTGTCATGTCCTGAGAGATTGTTGCTTATTGGCACTTGGGCATAACGGTTTCACTATATGGATATGCCACAATTTATCTATTTCTCAATTGACAGGCACTTTGATTGTATGGACTATTTGTTGCTATGAGGATACTACTATGACTACTTGTGAACACATCTTTCTGATAGACATATGTTTTAACTCGAGTTAGGTACATGACTAATTGGGTCACTTTAATGATTTAAAGATTTTCCAGACTGTTTGCTAAAGTGGCTGAACCATTTTACATTTCCAGTAGTGACGTCTCAAACTGCAGATTTCTCCACCTCCACACAAACACATATTATTGTCCTTTTCTTAAAAATTGTAACCATTCTGTTGGATATAAAGTGAATGTTATTCTAATTTTGTGCAGGTTTTTTTGGGGGGGAGGAGGAGGGTGTTTTGAAATATGGTCTTGTTATGTAGTTCGGACTGGCCTTGAACTCACTGTGTAGCCCAACTTGGCCTCAGACTCAAGGCAACCTCCTGGCTTAGCCTCCTGAGTGCTGGCATTGCATGCATGGGCCATCTTGCTTGGTTTCATGGTAATTTTGTTTGGCATCTCTCATATTAATAATGCTTTCCCTCTTTTCATGTGCTTTTCAGTCATTTTTATACAGTCTTTGAGGAAATGTCTATTTAGGGTCTTTGGGCATTTTTACTGAATTGTTTGTCTTTTTATCATTAAGAGTTCTTTCAATATTCTGGATACAAGTCCTTTATTAGATATACAATTACAAATATTTTCTTCCTCTTTTCATTGTCACTTCAATTCCATAAGAGCATATGACCATGATATTGAGTTTCTCAGGAAGTTTTATGTACAGTTATATACTAATGTCTTCATGGATTCTGACAGCCACGCTTTTCACTTGGGCCACTGTGTAGGACAACTCCAGAGCTACAAACTGAGCAAGCCTGGATCCTTACAAATGTATTATCTTACAGTTTCACTACTCAGAAATTTGGAACTTTTAGCTGGGGACTTCTCATGATCTCAAAAGTTTCAAATCAAAATTTTGGGCATCTGTATCCTCATATAGATGCATAAACACTGAGAAAATGACTTCAGTAACCCTGCTTTGGAAACCAACTTATGAGATAGGAGTGATCTCCTATCGGGATACAATGTTCCTGGGAGAGCCTGAGATAATCTGCAAGTGAATTTACTCTTGAGCACATTAAATATTCTTACGCCTTCCTAAACATCCTGGAAAAGTGGGTCAGGGTTAGAGAATTGTCACTATTGTCAAGGTAACACATTTCTGCAAGCTGGGGAGGTTTGAGAAGATGACTTACATATGAAACATTTACAGAAACCTCACTATTTACTTGATTCTTTCCCATATCTACTGTGCTGTGTTTGTAATCTTACCACGCTTCTGGACTTTGGTTTCATGGTAACTTTGTTTGGCATTGGAAATAAGTAATATAACTAGAACTAACAGTAGGGGCATATTACAAAATCTGTGATCAGAAGCTATCAAAAAGAAAAGAGATTGTTTCTCTGCCTACCCACAGGCCCAACTAATAGTCTTTCCCAGAGCACAAAATGCTGGCTTTGATCATTACACCTTTTCTATTACTTTGGAAATTTTAATACCCTGTAACTCAACTAGAGAAAGACACATAGCTCTTAGCCTGACTATTTATTTGCAGCAGTAGACTGGATTGTACTGTATGCTATATACAGATACCTCTGTGTGATCTTCATATGTTCTTTCTCTTGCCTTTGAAAAATTCTTTTTTAGAACTTTTAGACCGATTATTTGTCCTCGATTTTCACAGATCATCTCTCTGAGACATTTAATCAGCCCAGCCTTTTTACTGCTGTGCCCATCCAGAGGGTTCTGATTCTCAAGGTCCTTCCTGATGGCCACAGCCTTGGCATTTACTGTCCACCCTCTATAGATTCTGACAGTCATCCTTGGCCCTTGGGCTACTGTGCAGAACAAGTGGGGTAAGGTGAAACCAAAGCTCAAGGAGAGCAGCATTAACTTACTTTGTTTAAGATGGGGGAAATAGACTAGAAAAAGAAAAACATCCACTTTGTTTATTCTGTGAATTCTTTGTAGAAATTAGATTCAGGTTATTCTTTCAAAAGTTAACCTACCTCATGTCCTTCATTTCATTGAATTTTCACAAAAGCACATTTACTCTTCCTTTCCACTCTACAGGTTAGGCAAGTGCAACCCAAGGAGGTGAAATGACTCCACCCAGTGTGTCCATCCAGGAAGTAGCAAGGCTAATCTGAGAAGCAAAGAGAACAAAGTACATATACTGTGCACTATTCCAACTCATTCTTCCCCCATAAGATCTGGCTGTATCTTTAAAAGGCTTGATTTTTCTTTAAACAAGTGTTTTCTGTATTCAAAGTATTTTAAAGCTTATAAATTGGATATGCTATGACCTTAAGTAAAGAAAAAGTAATGTAAGAACCATTAAGAAATAATTCTTAGGGAGAAACACATAAAAATGAAGTATGCAAAAGGTAAATAAGAAGTTGTCTTATGTATTTCTTCACCAAAAATAGGAGAGAGATCAATAAAGGACCACATTCATGACTCTCAGACTTGGGGTCTGAGACATGGCTAGTCAATTGCCATTGAAAGTCAGATCATTTGTTGACCACACTTTCAGCCTACAAGAAAGATTACATTGACAATGACTGCTTTTGGGACACAGAGTAAAATTAACTTCTAGGTTATCCCCGTCAAGGACCATTAAGTCCTGAACTATGAGGGACACTGTGAACAAGTCATATTTTAACCTCCCATGAGCACACGGCCGGCAGGTTTCACCCCCTCTCCTCCCTTCAACAAATCTGACCTTCACTAAAATTTATGTGAAAATGAAAAGGGAAAAAGAAAGCTGTGGCCCTGCCAAATTCTGACGATGTTACTCATTTTAATTACTAGTATTTGGAAATTAAATAGCCTAGGGCTTGTTCGGCAATTTGTTTTAGGAAAAAAAAATGATTTAAGCAAGCCACAAAGTCCCAGCATTTTTTTACAGCAGGTGTTGAACAAGGCGTTCATTTTTCTTTTTACAGAGCGTCCTTGTAAGCATAATAACAATTAGGAAGCAAGGCCTTCACATCAAAATCTCAGGCTCTTTCTGACATTCTTCCTTTGGCTACTTCATTGCTTATAGCTTCTTCAGCCAGCTTTGTAAATGCATGCACTTGAAAATTTCCCTTAAATACTGTCACACATTGAAGACTATTTTGTGAAGGTAAAGATTTTAAAAGATAATATAAAGATTACTTTAAAGTGAATTCAACTGCTTTCCTGTCCTCATATTCTATTCTCTAGCTCTGGGCCTAGTTAAATGCCATTAATATTGTAAATTTAAAAGAGAAGAAGTTATAATTGAAATTTGATTTGAATGCATGTTTCTAGCCATCGAAAATTGGCTATCAACTCAGCTTCATGTGCTACATTAGCTTATGCATAGAATATTCCTTAAAAACAGCTGTATTAAACATATTTCATTGTGGTAAGAACACTTAACATGAGATTTACCACCTTGAAAATTTTAAGTATAATACTGTTGACTGTAGGTGCACTCTAGTGCAGCACATCTCTGGGGCTTACTCATCTAGCTTGAGTGAAACTTTGTGTTCATTGATAGACTCTCCATTTCGCTCCACCCAGCTCCCTGGAAAGCACCACTTGACTCAAATAACAGATACTTCATATAAATGTAATCATGTAGTATTTGTCCTTTTGTGACCAGTCTATTTCATTTAGCAAAATTTTTTCAAGGTGCATCCACATAGGGGAGAATTTCCTTCTCATTTTTTAAGGTTGAGTTGTATGCCACTCTATGTCTAAACTGTATTTTGTTAATTCTTGCATCTATGATAGACATCTTGGCTATTGTGGATAAGGCTTGGAAAGTTCTAAATGAAGTTCTCCTAAGCATCAGTTGCTTTCAGATCCCAGTGTTCCTTTTTAATCAATTTTTCTCACTAATGGTGAAAAAAATGATCAGTTTAACTTAAAATATTGGATTTTGATATCATGTTTGGCTTAAGATTTTCTAATAAGTAATTGTATATTTCTGATATGAAACATGAATATGAGCTAAAACAATCTCTTTTTTAATACTACCATGTATTTTCTCATAGAAATTCTGAAAGTAAGATGAAAATAGTTTTCTGTTTTCCAGGCAGTTTATCTGGTACAGTGCAACTATTAAATAATATAACTCTCATAAGCTCTATAGTTACATATATAAAATTATGATAGAATGGTGTTGGGTGACAAAAATCAGCCAGCAGTAATCCCAGCACTCAGGAGGCAGAGACAGGAGGATTGCTGAGTTCGAGGTTTGCCTGGGCTACATAGTGAGCTCAGAGCCAGCCTGAACTACAAAGCGAGACCCTGTCTCAAAAACAAAACAAAACAAAACAAAACAAAATCAGCCGGCAAATACTCTTAAAACAATATGGTATCAAATTATATTGTAGAATAATCTACTTGTGAGAAAAGATGGGGACATTCAAGACTAGAGACAGCTCCTATGTCTTGGCCTTGATTTCTTTACCACAAACTGGAATTAAGGCATCAAATCATAGATCTTTCAGTTGGATCTTTGTAGTTATAAAAGCAGAAAAGTAATTAAATCAAAATCATACTATTTTTATTAAATTATGAATAGTTTGGGTCAATTCACTGGTTATTTCTGATGTTTTCATTTAAAGATGCTGAAATTTGTAAGAGAGTCCCATGTACTAGGGAATCTGGCATGCAGATCAATTTTAATTTGAAGTGGTTAATTAACTTTAGATTTGCTGTGTCTCTGACTTGAAAGTTATCAAAGAATCAAAATGAGTTTATAACAGTTTTTGAATGTGCAAACGGCCCTGTTTTATTACATTAATATTTCTGCTTTATTAGACTCATAGGAGTAGCTTACACAGGAAGAATTTGTTAGATTTTTTTAGTACTAGGTTCGATATTTTGTTAGATTTTAGTACAAGGTTTAATATTTGTTGGAAGTGATGATACTGAAATGCTTAAATAACAATGACCATTTGTATAGTTATAACGGACAAATTAATTTTAGTTGAAGAGTTGTTTTTGTTGAAAATCAGATTTTAGGTGAAATTTTTGTTAGATTTTTAAAGCTTTTTTTTTTTTTTTTTTTTTTTTTTTTTTTGGAGACAGGGTCTTGCTTTGTAGTTCAGGCTGGCCCTGAGCTCACTATGGTGCCCAGGCAAGCCGCCGCGAACTCAGCAATCCTCCCGTCTCTGCCTCCCGAGTGCTGGGATTACAGGCGTGAGCCACCACGCCCAGCATTATATGTGGTAACCGGGGGTCGAACTCAGGTCCTTACGCTTGCGAGGCAGGCG
>PVIC010053655.1:0-11779 GCA_004025085.1 Thryonomys swinderianus
CAGTGATGCAAAGTTATTTCATATTTTAATGGGTCAAGAAATGGTGACAATTATGACAGACTGTTTTCATAATCTTTCATTGTCCAGACACAGAAACAATTATGGGACAATCAGCAGGAGGATTGATTTATACCATTTCTCTTTCATCTCTCTCAAAACTGTATGACCAGATTTATTTGTTGAACAGAACTTGGACATTCTTCTCAGCATTTCTGCTGAAGAAAATGCAGGTATTTATTGAAACCTGTTCTTTGGAGTGAGTAAACAGAACGGTAAATGACATTTGCCAAACAACTTAAGTGGGATAGCAAAAAAAAAAAAAAAAGTTACAGGATTGCACAAAGCAGTGACATGTGGGGGAATAAGAAAGGAGAAACCAGGATGAAGGGTAACACTCAGAAGTGGACTTGAATGAACAGTAGGATGTTTCAGTATTACATTTAGCTAGTGAGAGGCATAGAATCAAGACAGAACAATTCTTTAATATTAAAAACAAATTTGAGCCCACAGATAAACACATGGTAAGGAAAAAAGCTCGAGACAGAAATGTAATAGATGAAGCAGAGAAAATGATTACTAGCTAGTAGAAACTCACTCAGAATATACATTTGAGTGTTAACCACAACATCGGGGGGTAAATTATTATTTAACATGGGAAGGGGTATTTCACTTTCCATTTTAGAACCAAAATGTCTAAGTCATCTATTTTCACCTTAAGCAAAAGACAAGACCAGCTGAAGAAATAGAAAATCAAGAAAGTAGAACTCTCCTCTGGTCAAATGAAAATTTCCTAGAATAAATATTGTTTTCATTCTTTCATAGAAGATTAATTATTTCATACCTGAACTATACCACCAAGATTTAGTAAAATCTCTAAATATTTTATGGTTTCAGTTTATGACCTCTTCACAATTCCCATGAACACTTGATGTTTTCTTTGACTCAACCCAAAAGTTATCAAATCAAAATGGGAAAATGAGTTATTCACTGACACATGAAATGGAAAGAAATTTTTCTTGTATGTTTTCAAAATATTTTTCTACTATATAGCCTATAAAATTTTATTTCTCAATGTCTACCTTTTTAAATTTAATTAGTTTTCTTAGCATCCATAACTCCTTTTTCCTTTTAAAATTATTTTTGTTTATAATAAAAGCACCCAGATCTCAGAGCAATCATAATTTTTGATAGAATTAAAATATATTTGGTTTATATCTTCAGCTTCTAAAAATTTTGTTATATACTTTCAGTTTTTGAGTGAAATGTTTAGAAGGCACAGTCTTATTACTTACCAGGTGAAACTTACTAAAGCCAAAATTATTAGAGTTGGTTTCATACCCATTTGTGTGTGTGTATTTGTGTGCGTGTGTGAAATGTGGGAATGTAAAGCTCACATTAATTTCTTTGTATTTATTTTAGCTGCAAAAGAGAAGTTATAACAAATTTTATAAGGCAATTTCTACTTCACCCATTTTAGTTACAATAATTTTCCCGCATCTGTGATTTGCATTCCACGATTCCATAGTTACCTGTGAATAACCATAAAAAAACAACCTTATTATAGTGAAATGAAGTAAAGCACATACACAAAGATACACAGAGGAAATTCATGGCTTTTATAGTACATTCTTATAATTGTTAAATGTTTTTCAATTTTAATTCTTATTATTTTACTGTTCCTAATTTATAAATTTATTTTTTTCATAGCTACGCAAATGTAGATAAATGCATAACATGTATAAGTTTAGTAATATACACAGTTTAGATGGACATTTTGGGTTTTAGAAAGAATTCCCTTTAGATAAGGGGAAACTACTGACTATACTCAACTGTACAATAAGAATGATATTGAAAAAGATAAATAATAATGTTTTCAAATTAATCTCCCCAAAAAATACATTAGAGTTTGTTGTTGATGCCCTGTAAATGCAAACTTCTTCCTTCTTCCTTTGAAATAGGAAATCATACAAAAGCTGTATGTATATGAGAGTTCAGCTGCACATTTTTATCCAGTGATATCCAATGGTTTAAACACAAAATATTTCTGCTCTTTGATTGATTAAAATTCAACAAACAGCGTGGTGGCTCACACCTGTAATCCCAGCACTCAGGAGGCAGAGGCAGGAGGATTGCTGAGTTCGAGGCTTGCCTGGACTACATAGTGAGCTCAGAGCCAGCCTGAACTACAAAGCGAGACCCTGTCTCAAAAAGGAAAAACAAAAACAAAAAAAAAAAAAACAAATAAAAACTTCAACAGACAACCAGAAAAGACATTTTTCACCTTAAAAAATTTAGAATAAAATCAAAGTGAGAGCGACTATCAGCTTGTATTTTACGTTTAAAATTCAAATAATTGTGTGTGTGTGTGTGTGTGTGTGTGTGTGTGTGTGTGTGACCAAATACTGAATCCAGACCCTTTACACTAACAGCCAGTTTTTCATAAATTTTGAGACAGGGTCTCTGAGTTGCCAAGTGGTCCAGATTGGGCTCAATTTATGATCCTCTTTTCTCAGCCTTCTTGAGTGCTTTTGTTACAGGTGTGTGTCCCAGTGCTGGTCTTTAAGTAATGTTCCTATATTAAAGCATGTTTCCATTTTTATCATTAAGTGCAACTGAGACAACTATGATGATATTGATTGTTTTAATCAATGCTCACTAAAGAAACAGGTTTAATGCAAAAATTCTATATATATAATTATATACTTACAAGACTGGCTTACAATGGGCAATATGTTAGGGTTAGGGTTGGCTTGGGTTGTTGTAGTTTCCCATTGATTTTAATAACTGGGCATGGTAGTACTAGGAGATGCCCTGAGAGATCCCCTACACTTCAAGTGTATTTTTCCTTTACCCCATGGTACAGTAATAGTCTGATTTCTCCCAGAGAGTTTGAGTCAATCAATCTTGCTAAGACTGTAACTCCCTGTTTTAGCTTATTTCCTGGAAGGCATAGGAGCCCCGAATGACCAGGACACAGTCTCATCATCCAGCTCATTCGTGTCCTTGTTGCACTGCCTGATACAAGCCCTTCTGCCTGGGGCACTAAAGCATCTAAACAGCGGAGCATAAACTCGTGGGAACAAGGAGCAAACATTTTGCTAGTGGATCACTAGGGGTAGTTGTGAGTGGTACCATTACCCTTTCTCCTCTTTGATTCATGGACTCATGAATCCTGGCTATGGGGGACACAGTACCATAGAGTGGATGCTGAAGAAAGCATACTCAGTTTTTTGAAGAACCTTGCCCAGCCTTAGAAATAATTGCCACTAGCTGGCACTGTAACTGTGTTCAGAAGGTCATTCCACCTTTCTATCAATCCATCTGTTTCAGGATC
The DNA here is from genome assembly GCA_004025085.1 of Thryonomys swinderianus. Lineage (NCBI taxonomy): Eukaryota > Metazoa > Chordata > Mammalia > Rodentia > Thryonomyidae > Thryonomys > Thryonomys swinderianus. The sequence goes on from PVIC010053655.1 coordinate 3,335, forward strand.
ATGAAGAACATGGTAAAACCAATGAATTCTATGAAGATGAGCCCATTGGCTCACTTCTTTGCCCATAAAATGTGTTATTTTATTAGAGGCAAGGCTGTGTGGAATTCTGATTCTCAATAAGGCATTTTGTGCATCCACAGCTGGTAGTTTTGTCAGAAGCATCAATAAATACCTACCCCAGTAGATACAACCAACCCCCATGATTTTGCAGGGCAATGACTCCAGGAAATACTGAAGCCATACCAGAGACTCTGTTGGTTTCTGCTTCTGGAAAATGTGCATTAATCAGTGGCTGTGTCCAGAGCACTGGAATCCAGATTGCTGAACTCATACATCCCTGCCACCATGGCTACTCTTTTCACAAGCCCTTTGAGCACTGTTTACAGACAGGTCAGAGTATCCACTTGATTGGCAAAGTCCTGTTCAACTGAGATCACTTTGGGATGACCAGTAGGATGTAGTACAAATATTTTTGCATCCTTTCCCCATATGGAGAGGTCTATCCACATATATCTTCCCCAGATATCACTGTCACCAATATTCTAGTCATGCTCCTTCCAAGTTCCTGACCATCTGGCCAGACCACTGCCTACAGCCCATTATTCTGTATAGTCACATATCTACTATTTTTTCTTCCAGATAAAATGTACTACCAGGCAAAATGTACTGCCCAAAACAGTACCCACTGTGAAGATTTATATTCACCACTGTCCTTCATAGATGTCCCAGAAAAGGAATTATAATACTACTGCTCTATACTCAGAGGTGTTGTCTGCATGACATGCAGAACCATCTGTAAAGCAAACCCAACTCTTCTCTTCCTCTGAAAACTGACCAAGTAGATCCCCCTAGGCCACAGGTGTGTACTCAGAGACAGAAGGCACTATACAACAAGCAGGAGCTGTGGGTATCTTGGCAACACCTTCATGTAATTTACTTATACCTTGGGGACCTGCTCTATCTAAATCACATACAAGCCATTTCCATTTAATAACTGACTGTTGCTGTCCATGTCCAATCTTATGATTTGATGGAGAGCTGTTTTTCAAAGGGAGAGTATTGTCTCCAGAAGATGGCAGAGCCTCACTCCAAGATCCTAAAGGTCTTCACTACCACATACAGCAGACAGCATCCTTACCTGCCAAAGACACTGAAACTACCATCGCATCTGCTGGATCATATAGTCAGTGACACAGCATGAACACAGCAACTTAGACCTACCACAGGAATTTGCTTGTTCTGGGCCTCACTCAAAACTAGTATTTTTCAGTCACCTGCTAAATGGGCCAGAGTAGAACATCTAAGTTAAGAATATGTTGCTTCCAGAATCTAAATAGGCCTTCTAGATACTGTGCTTTTTCCTTGATTCTAGGCAACGCAAGAAGCAACAAATTATCTTTCACCTTAGATACATTATCACTAAATGTCCCACACATTCGACTCCTAGAAACTTCACTGAAGTAGAAGGACTTTGAATTTTAGTTGGGTTTACTTCTCATGCTGTGGTCCTCAAAGGCTTTCACAGCAAATCCAGAATTAACATTACTTCCTACTCACTTGGTCTAATTAAGACAGTGTCATCAATACAATGGATCAATATGACAATCTGTGGAATGAAAGGCAATCAAGATCCTGTAGACCACACTGTAGCACAGGGCTAGAAAGTTACATCAGCCTGGAGGTAGGACTCTGAAATTCTACTGGTGACCTTGCCAACTGAAAGCAAAGTGTTTCTGATGTATCCACATGTACCTTTTTGTTGTCATAATTTCACACCTGTAAAAATCCATTCCCACATGTGCCCATAGGATCACTGCTTATAAGAAAAAACTCTACCTCATTCTTAACAAAGGAGCCAGACATTCTTAATGCAGGAAAAACAGCCTCTTTAACAAATGGTGCTGAAAAAATTGGGCTTTAATCATCCAGAGACTAAAGCTAGAACTATCTTTTTCACCATGCACTTAACTAAAATTAAAATAGAGAACTAAATATTAACACAGAAATACTAAATCTGTTGCAAAACAGGTTAGGTAGAACTCTTGGAGACATTTGGCTTAGGGAAGATTTTATGAACAAAAACTCTACAGCACAAGAACTAGCAAAAGGAATCAACAAATGGGATCTCATCCTGTTAAAAAGCTTCTGCAAGCGAAATAAACCACTAGCAGAATGAAAAGACAACAACAATTTATAAAGCAATTTCAATATCTGTTTCTCAGATAAAGGGCTACTATCTAGAATATACAAATAGCTTAAAATACAGCACCTCCCAATTAAAAATGCAATTAAAAAATGAGCATCTCACTGGGTGTGGTGCCTCACACATGTAATTCCGTCACTTGGAAGGCAGAGGCAAGAAGATTGTTGAGTATGATGCTTGCCTGGACTACATAGTGAGCTCAGGGCATAGTGAGCTCTGAACTATAGAGCAAGACCTTGTCTCAAAAAAAAAAAAAAGAAAAAAAGGGGGGACATCTGAAATGAGCAGATACTTCTCAGAGAAAGAAATAAAACCAGCCAAGTAGCATATGAAGAAATGTTCAACATCACTGGTCATTTGAGAGTTGCAGATAAAATAACACTGAGATTTCATGTCACTCCACAATGAATGGCTGCTAACTTTAAACTGACCAGCAACAAATGCTGGCAAAGCTGCAGAGAAAAGGAAAACCTTCTCCATGGCTGGTGGGAATGTAGACTGGTACAACCACTGTGGAAATCAGTGTGGCGATTCCTCAAAACACTAGAATTAGAGGTCCCATTTGACCCTGCTATTTCTCTGCTAAGGATATACATGAAAGAATTGAAAGACTCATACCACAGTGACATATATGCACCCATGTTTATAGCAACTCAGTTTGTGAAAGCTAAATCTTGGAAACAACCCAAATGCCATCAGCTGGAGACTGGATAAAGAAGATGTGCTTTTTAAAAGTAAAATGGAGTATTACTCAACTATAAAGAATAATAAGTGTGGACTGGAGATTTAGCTCAGTGGTTCTGGTGGCTGCCTAGCAAGCACAAGGTCCCTGGTTATATCCATGGTAACCACATACAACAAAACCAGGCGTTGTGACTCACACCCACCAGCAATCAGTACCACATACCACAATGCTGAGGGTGGTGGTTCATGCCTGCCAGCACTGCGGAGGCACAGGCAGGAGGATTGCTGAGTTCAGGGCTTGCTTGGACTACATAGTGAGCTCAGGGCCAGCCTGAACTACGAAGTGAGACCCTGTCTCAAAAAAAAAAAAAAAGTGTGAGTCGTTTAGACTCAAAAGGACATACCTTCAGGACATACTCATAAATGAAATAAATAGGTCACAGATGTGTCAGTACTGTATCTTTTCTCTGGTATGAGAAGCTGAAGATGTAAATGAGTTCTAGAATGTATGATAGATACAGTAAAATTGAAAATATTCAAAGGGTAAAGGGGATTTGGAGTAAAAAAAATGGAAAGAGAAAATGTGCTGGGAAAAAAAATAGAAACAAAACATGTATATAGAGACTAGGGAGGTAGGATGGGCAGGAGAATTGGAAAAAAATGGGAATTAAGTTGTAACATACACTGGAACAAATTCTCAATTTTGAGTGTGATATGATGTGTATATAAAATGTACCAATAAAATCAATTTTAAAAAAGAAAACCCAAGAAGTTATTTGGGAGAATAGTGGGCTTCAATATAGGTCAATCTACATAATTTGGCTCCCTTAGGAATCTTCTTTGATTATAGGCCTGCAATTATAGGCTTTGTGTGGGCCCAGAAGCAAACATGGTTGGAAGGGTGTGTCTTGAGGTGTGCTAGTATTGCAATGCTTGGTCATCACAGAATCAGCTTCCTCCAGTACACTAAAACAGACCAAAACCACAGTGGGAAAATTTGGGGGTTATTCCACTGCTATGGAGGGAGAAATCTCTTCTTCTAATAAAATAATCTTATTAGAATCTAGGACAAAAACATCCTTATCTCACCAGGATTCTCTCAAATTCGCCCCAGTTTACAAATTTCATTCTTATCAAAAGACTCCCCACAATTTTATTTCAGTTACCTTTGAGGCTGAACATTAAATTTATACTGTATTTCAAACAATTGAGCTATGAGGTCCATATTTGGGTTTCTACAATCTTAGCCCTTTGGCTAAAGGAGAAGTGATTCTCTTCCAGGGCATAGTTAGAAAACTTGTAAATTATTGTGTGTGCCTGGAGCTGGCAATCTGATTTTTTTTTCTGAGGCAGAATCTTGCATTTTAGTTCAAGTTGGCTCCGAACTCACTGTGTGGCCCAGGCCAGCCTCGAACTCACAGCAATCCTCCTGCCTCTGCTTTCCAAGTGCTGGAATTATAGGTGTAAGCTACCAAGCCTGGCACTGTGGTATGTGGTACCAGGGATCAAATTTGGGAACTTGTGCTTGCAAGGCAGGAACTGGAACCACTGAGCTAAATCCCCATCTGGTAATTTGAATTTTTGAGCTCCTTATTTACTTATTAACTTTTCGTCACAGTTATGAGACTTTAGGTTTCTTTTGGATGATTTGAGTTCATTAGTTTATTTTACTAGTTTGTTTACAGATGTTAAGAGCAGCCGATCAGCATCATTTTATTTCCTGTTCTGCCAAAAATATTCTAAAGTTTCATATATGGTATTACTCAATTTCTTATATTTTACAACTGTTGAAATATGAAAATTAAATGGACCTGTAGTGTATATTGCTTTAAACAATATACATGAAGGACTATCGTATTCCCCATGGTACCAGAAGGAGAGACCACAATGTCTTGCCCTCTCTATAAAAGAGGAAACCAATTCCAGATTCCCCTAAAGCCATTAAAAAATCATCTTTATAATTATTTATTTCTCTAGAGCCACTGTAGGTACCAAAATCTGTATTAGTCAGTGCTTAGTAGAGAAAGAGACATAACACAAAATATACAATATGTAAAAATTTATAAGATTGGCTTACAGTGGCTGCTCATTGAGTCAAGTGTAGAAGAGGCCAGAAGGTCTGCCTGAACAATGGAAATTCAAAGGAGCCACCCAAAGGCCTGGAGCACACTATATTGTTGCATGTGAGTCTGTGTTGAGAGATCAAAGCGCCTGAGATGAAAGGCTGGCGGGTCTGTGTTCCAAGGCCAGAGCCTGTGCTGGAGGGAGGAAGAGTCTCTTACTCAGGATGACCCAATCAGTTATCTATCAAAATGATCAAAGTAAAAACGTATTAAATGAAAAGTTAATACCACATTAGTAGATTCCTCGGTAAGGCTGGATTATTCAAGTCAACTTATGAATATGTAGTTTTCCTTGATTAAAGATAATTTAAGATTAAAGGAACAAAATCTTGTAAAATAATAGTGTTATTTTCACTACAACCAATAGTGGTAACTTTCTTAACAAAAAATTCACTATCCCCATCCATGAAACTTTAAGCATTTACAAATCTGTGTGTGTGTGTGTGTGTGTGTGTGTGTGCCATAGTATGAGAAAAGGGAATAATGTGTTTTTAGCTTGAGCATTTATGAAAGTGAATATGTGTATGTGTATGGTACAGTAGCTACTATCAATGTCTACAGTGCAGCATCTCATCCTACTGAACAGTCATTGAAAACAGAGATCTCTTACCAGATCTAGGAGTAAAGGATCAACCAAGAACTAAATAAGAGTATGTGTGACTTTTAGCTTAGAATTTTATTTCAGATGTATCAACCACTAATTAGAAGGAAAAAATTCAAACAAGAACTAAGATGTCTCAAAAATTTAATTTCCAGAGACTTTCTCATGAATTGATATTTGGGACTCAGCTTGCATGTCAAACTTTCTCGTCGTGCCAGTTTATGATTGTGCTCTCCAGCTTTGATGCATTATGAATCTTATGATTCTATGTCATTTTATTCTTGGCAACTCTCACTACTTGTTGCTGAGACTGTCCAGGTGTTTATTATTTTAGGATTTGTCCTCTTTCTACTATGAGATACCACCTTGAGAAAATTACATAGTAATTAATAACAGTTGAATAAATTTAATAATTCACAAAAGGTTAACAGTGAGTTTTCAGAGCCAGATAATCAGTGTTAATATTTATTGTGCATGTATTATATTTAAAGAAATATTTTAAGCAATTTATATATATATATATACACGCGCATATAAATATATGCATACAAACACACACATATATACATATATACATATATATATATACACACACATATACACATACCTAACAAAACATGCTGTACTATTATTATCCATAATTTACAGAGGATAGAAACAATATAATAATAGAATATGTAAATTGGCAAATTCCCCAAATCTAGTAAATATGGAGCAAAATTGGGACCATGTGGGCTGTAGAGCCTGTTCATTATGCTACTCTGAAATAATTTTGTTTCTCTTGCAAAAGAAATATCTACCTATAAAAATTTACTGCCAGGCTGGGCGTGATGGCTCACATTTGTAAACCCAGCACATGGGAGGCAGAGACAGGAGGACTGCTGAGTTCGAGGCTTGCCTGGGCTACATAGTGAGCTCAGGGCCAGCCTGAACTACAAAGTGAGACTCTGTCTTCAAAAAAAATCCACAAAAGATGGTGATAAATAAAACTGCCAACAAATTAACAATTAACAACAAAGCATTAATAGCAGCTACTGTTAAATTCTTTAATCTACATAAAATGATATTTTACCCTCATGCATTACTGGTAGGAATTTAAATTTGTACAGCCACTACTGAATATAGCATTAAGTTTTAGCAAAATATTTAAAATACTATATGATACAGTAACTCCATAAGAATATGTGGTAAATAAATGAAATCCATAAATCAAAGAATATCTGCACTCCCACATTTGCTGATGAAATATTCACAAAAAAACCACAATGTGGAAATCTCATAAGTATCTATTAGCATTTAGTTCAAAGTAAATAAAGCAAAATGTAGTCTGACTAAGTTGAATACTAGTTCTCCTTAAAAAAAAAATGGAAGGAGTCCTGCTATTATGACACCATTGGTGACTCTTGAGTGTATTGTACTAAGTGAAATAAACAAAAGATTCCTGGAGAACTATTCTACTTCTGTGAAGTATCTGAAATAACTAAGTGCATAGAAGCCCAGTAGTATGATGATTCTCAGAGGCTGAGGATAGGGCAAAATGCCAAGTAACTCAACAGGTATAAATTTTCTCTTATGCAAAATGAATAAGTTAGAGAGATTTGTTGTCTAATGTTTCTATAATTCAGTAATATTGTATAGTGTATTTAATAATCCATTAAGAGAATAGATTTCAAGGTCAATGTTTTACTAAGAAAAAAATAGTTTTTTCAATAATAGTATTTCTACCATTGAGAATGTCTACTCATTAAGTATACTCATAAAGTATAATTCCTGGCTTTCTCAGACTGGTGCAGGCACTAGGAGTTTTATCTTTTTCTGAGGAACCTAGATTAGAATCAAAGACTTTTGGATTAAAACAAGTATAGTTTTAGTTGCTCATGGAACAAATGTTTGGGAAATTAAAACTCCCAAGTAAAAATTGAGGCAGTATTTATGAGATATTTAACATACTTAACATATTAATATGTTTTTACTTGTGTATTTCTGTTCAATTGTACTTTTTATTTTGTTTGCTACATCTTACAGACTTAACTGAAAGGGAGTGAAAGTAAATGGGAAATAATGAAGAACTTATGGAGAGTTTCTACTGTCTGTGTGTGGATGGAGATAAAAGAGTAACTCTGTGTGTTAGAGAGGTGGTGTTATGGCACATGTGAATTCTGAAGGAAAGATGCGGTCAAGAGTAAGTAATGGAAGTAAGAGTGCAAAGCTCAGCAGACTGAGGTGGCAAAGGCTGGAGGGTGTTGTGCTCAGTAGAGGAAGATGGATAGAATTATTTGGACGTGACCAGTCAGCATATTAGTGGGATGAAGATAAAGAGAAGGAAATGGGTACCTAAAGAAATGAGTGACAATGCAAGGAATTTCCCTAAAAAGAGAGACTGATTTTCAGGAGACACATAGAGAAGCGCTCTAGAGACCTGCTGGAAAGTTGTACATGGGGCCAGGAGGATGTGGAACAGTGAAGAGCTGTGCAGTCATCAGAGGAATGGAGGCTACAGCCTGGAAATCTTTTAAACAGAAAGCAAAACAGGATGGAGTCACACAAGATGAGAAGAGCAGGATTGAGCCTAGAGTAGCAAAATGTAAATTTTTAAAAATTACACTTTCCATGTCTTTTCAAAATAGCTTTCCCATTTGTCTCCACTGTGTTAATTTCTGCTCTGATCCTTATGATTTCCTCTCTAGTATGTGCTTTGGGTTTGTTTTGCTCCTCTTTTTCTAGTTGTCTGAGGTTCATCATTAGATTGTTTATTGCAGTTTGCTCTATTTTCCGAGTGTATGCATTCACTGCTATGAATTTCCCTCGCAGAACTGCTTTCATTGTGTCCCATA
>PVIC010053656.1:0-11786 GCA_004025085.1 Thryonomys swinderianus
GACCCTGAATTGGTACCCGGTTTGCACTATATCAGGCTCACTTTGCAGCTAGAAAAATGAATTCTCACAGCTACTATTTTCACAGGACTGAGGAGAAGCAGCCAACTCGGGAGCCAGCACAGGCCTCTGAGAAGCCTGGACACATGGAATCACAGCAAGAAAAATCACCTGCCCTTTCTATTTGCTTTCAATTTTTTTTGGATAAGAAAGTCTCTTCTGGGGTAGGCTGTCTTTTATTTATGTATTTTTTCCCCGAGTCAGGGTCTCACTTTGTAGTTCAGGCTGGCCCTGAGCTTACTATGTAGCCCAGGCAAGCCTCAAACTCAGCAATCCTCCTGCCTCTGTTGGGATCCCGAGTGCTGGGGTGACAGGCATGAGCCACCACACCTGGCACTGTGGTATGTGGTACTGATTGCTGGTGGGCATGAGTCACCACATGGGGATTTTTGTATGTAGTTACCGGGATTGAACCAGGAACCTTGTTTTTGCTAGGCAGGCGCTGGAAACACTGAGCTAAATCTCTAGCCTGGGGTAGTTTGTCTTTAATACCCTCATATGTCCTTCTATCTCTTCATCATCAACCAACAGCTTTGGGGGGCATTGCAACATTAGGCTCACAAGCCAGAACATATTCCCCTTGGATACACACAACCATAACTCTAACAGGCCCTACAGATATGTGATTGTTAGCAACTCCCCCCCCCCCACTCACAGAAAAACCCACCAATTTTGTTAGGATTCTTCTATAGAAAATGGCACAGAGGATACCATTTTTCCATTTGGTAGACATTTGCATTCATAAATATTTTGGGGATAAAATATGAAGCATTCATGGGAAAAACATTTAACATTTGAAACTCTCCTAAGCTCCTAAAAACTTTTGAGATTTATGCCATGAGAGATTTTTGTTTATTTACCTTTAATTTTTATTTTGAAAAAACTCAAGACTACAGAAAATTTATAAGAAAAATATAATAATCTTTTGTATACTAGACTTACCTTTCTATTGTGGCCACTTTTGCCTTCTTAGTATGTGTCCCTCTTTTACTGGATGTATTTACACACACACACAGACACTTTTAAAAAGCTTTGAGATAAATTGCTAGGAGGATCTTTTATTCCCAAACCCTTTAATGTATTTCTGACTTTAAGAAATGAAATATTGATATCACATTATCTAATAGTAAACAATCTATATTCAGTTTTCCAGTTATCTCAGTGAAGTCATGACAATAATTTTTATTTTTTCTGCCTTCATGATCCATCCACAATCATACTACATTTACCTGCCATTTCTCTTCACATTCAATTAGGAAAAATTTCTCAGCCTTAGGACTATACGACATTGACCCAGCTCCATCTTTAACAAAGAGAAATCAAGACTGAGACTCAGAGCCTTGAGCCAGTAGCAGTATTCAGCTAGAATGTACTAGATTTTTGTTTCCTAAGTATCTGTCTTGTAATTAGCTTCTCATTATCCCAAGTGACATCGGTTTCCTATTTAGAGGAGTGATGTTTATTTAGAAAGGAGAATTAATTTATGGAAATAATAAAATAGGCATATAGTTCTAGGCTGGAGTTTTTTCAGCCTCAGGACTATTGACATTTGGGACAAGTTCAATCCATTTTGTGGGGCGTCTTGTGCATTATAGGGTGTTTAGCAGCATCCCCAGCCTCTACGGACAGGACACCAGAAGCGTCACACATCCCTCTAGCTACGATGATGAAATATTGCTGGACACCTCCAGTGAGGAGAACACACCCAGTACAAAGCCCCTAATCTGGCCAAACCTTAAGGGACTCTGAGTGACAGGAGCTCAGGGATCTGGACCACAGTGCTTGGCTCTGCCCAGTTCAGTGCAAGTGATGTTTACCAAGCACTGCCCTGTGCCTGGCCTTATATTACATCCTGGGGAGACTGGGGAGCAGCAGGGCACAGTTTGGCTCCTCAGGAGCTGTCCTGAAATAAAAAGGGGGCAAGGGATGTCTAAGAGGCAGAAAAAATAAACCCAACAGGATGGAGCTATGAGCAACTGTAGTATTGCCTAAAATTAAGTCTCCTTCAGCCTCCTGACTTCCAAAACAGTTCTTCTGCCTGAACAATTATTTTTAAAACATGAATCAGATCATGACACTTTTCTGATTAAAAGCCTCCAGTACCTTCCCACCATATTTTGATCTAAAAAAAATCCAAACTCTTTTGAGGCCCCAAAGATCCTATACAATCCAGTTCCTGTCTTCTTCTTTGGTCTCAGTTTGTTTTGTACTGTTCTCAGGCCCCACCATCCTGGACTGCCCCCCTCTCCCAAGACCTCTGCAGGCTTAATTCCAAGTGAGGGTCTTTGCACTGTGATGACCTCTGTACAAAAAGCCCTGGCCCAGATTGTTGCAGGGCTGGCTCCTGGTTACCAGGTCTCTGTGCAAAGTCAGCCCCTCTCCAGTCTTCTTCTATCCCATTACCCTATGTGATTTCTCCTATAACACTGCCTATGGCACATACTTGTGATCAGCTGACCTGACCTCCACTGTCATTGTCTCTCTTCTGGGTAACTACCCATGCCGAGGGGCCACCAACTCAGATCCGGCCTTGAGGGATGCAGAAATCTGCCAGATACGGGTGTGCTCCTTTCCTTTTCTGACCTTTCTGCTGAACTACAGAAGTAATGAAGGGAGCCGTTTGGCCCTCTGCAGACCACACTGAAAGACCATCCAAGTGTCAGATCCTTGAGGCTTAGAACCAATACCAGCATCCCATTACCTTCAGCTCCGGGAAGAAATAGAAGCCCCTAGGGTTTGAGTTATTGATAGAGTTTGGATTTGAGAGGTCCCTGAAGCTTCACATGCTGAAGCTGTTCTCTGGCTGGTGGCAGTATGGGGAGATAGTACAAACTTCAGGACACAAGGCCTAGCAGAAGGTATATCTTCACTAGGCTTCTTTCCTTCCTCCTTCCCTTCCTTTCCCTCTTCCTTTCCTTTCCTTGTTTCTTTTGGAAGGATCTTTACACTGAGCTGTAGCCCCAGCCTTTTAAATTTTGAAAAAAAGGTCTCATTCAATCACTCACCTGCCCAACTTGGGCTCAAACTTGAATTCTTCCATCTCAGCTTCCCAGAGTGCTGGGGTTGGAGGTGGGCACAATCATGTCCAAGAGTATATTTTGCCCCTGACCCACTCTGTTTTCTGCATGGCACAAGGTAAGCAGCTTTGACCCTCCACAATGCTCTGCATCACAATAGGCCAGTACCAACAGAACAGAGCACTGATGTGACAGTCTGAAACCATGAGCCAAAACAAACATTTCTTCCTTTTAAGTTCTTTATCTTAGTTTTTTTTGAGACAGGGTCTTGCTTTGTAGTTCAGGCTGGCCCTGAGCTCACTATGGAGCCCAGGCAAGCCTCGAACTCAGTAATCCTCCTGTCTCTGCCTCCTCAATGCTGGGATTATAGGCGTGAGCCACCACGCCCAGCACTGTGGTATGTGGTATTGATTGCTGGTGGGCGTGAGTCACCACGCGCAGCATTGTATGTGATTACTGGGGATTGAACTCAGGACCTTGCGCTTGTGAGGCAGGCACTGGAACCACTGAGCTAAATCTCTGGCCCAATCTTAGCTATTTTTTTTCACAGCAATTAAAAGTAAATAAAGGGCCGGAGATTTAGCTCAGTGGTTCCAGTGCTTGTCTAGCAAGCACCAGGTCCCTGGTTCAATCCCCAGTAACCACAAACAACAATACCAGGCATGGTGACTCACGCCCTCCAGCAATCAACACCACACACCATAGTGCTAGGCGTGGTGGCTCACGCCTGTCGTCCTAGCACTTGGAAGACAGAGGCAGGAGGATTGTGAAGTTCGAGGGTTTCCTGGGCTACATAGTGAGCTCAGGGCCAGCCCGGACCAAAAATTGAGATCCTATCTCAGAAAAAAAAAAAAAAAAAAAAAAAAAAAAAAAAAAAAAAAAAAAAAAAAAGGGTGAATACAGTCACCAACACCAGGCTACACAGTACTTGCAGCTAAAAGCATCTATAACAGAAATGCCATTTAAAATTACTATGTAAAAGTTGCTGCTTGCTCTATGCCTATATAAAATTTAATGGAAATGTATTAAAGATATAAAAATAAAATATAATTGAACATACTTCTGTACATGTTCCATATTTATTGATTTATATGTTCTCTAGTCCCTTCATGTATAAAAGACATTGTATTCCAGTGATACACACATACTCATGTTTATAGCAGTACAATTCATAATAGCTAAATATTTGAAGAGGCCTATATAGCCATCAATAGATGAATGGGTAAAGAAAATGTATTTATGATTATGCCATAAGAAAGATAAACTTGAGTCATTTGTGGGAAAATGGATGCACCTTGAGACCTTACTGTTAAGTGAAATAAATGAGACACATAAGCTTAAATATTGCATGGCTTCCCTTATACCCAAAGTCCTAAATATAAATAAAAATCAAAATGAAAGAATGATAATAGGAAACAGGGAGGTAGATGTTTTTGCAAAAGAGAAAGTGAGCAAGAGAAGAGATGAGGAAGGAGACAGAAAGGTGACAAAAAAAATTAAGATGTACATAGACCAATGCCTTATGATAAATCCAATCATTATATACTGCAAACACGTGCTAAAAAATTAAAAATCTAATAAAAATAAGGATCATCCCAGCACATTGAAGGTTTGTAAGGATCAAATTAGGGTCCATCTGTGCACAGCACTTAGGAAAGTGCTTGACACATAGTCACTGCTCACAGAATTGCTGTCATTTGTTGATTTAATGACCTAATTAATTTTTGGATGAATGGATTTGTTCTTTGTGTGCTTTTTGCACCAGTGTCCTTTGGCTTCCTCCTTCTTTTCAAATCCAAGCTGTGTTTACTTGGTGGTGACAAGTTAGGTTATTGATTAAGAAATATGATCAGAGCAGTTAAGAGAAATCCATACCATTTACAGTGAGCTGTGGGATTAGCACCTTACGGAGTGGAGAGGGGGACAGATATTATCCATGAAAAAGTGCAGTGTGCATAAAGCCTGATGCATTTCAAAGCACAGGCCAAGAAACGCTAAGCATGAAATCTAATATGTAGTTTTGCTTTGGGCACTGGGGGAAGGACAGTGCTTTGCAACCAGTACTCAACAGAAGCAGTTAGAGGTCAAGTGAAAGTCACAGGACAGAGACTCATCATGTGGTAGTGGTGGGGTGTGCTGGAGCCCACCAGAGCCCAAGAGGTTAAGTAACTCACTTAATCAGCAAATATTTATTTATTTTCTGAGACAGGGTTTCATCATATAGTTGAGGCTGAACTTGAATTCATTATGTGGCCCAGACTGGCCTCAAACTCATAGCCATCTCCCTGCCTCAGCCTCCCCACTGCTAGGATCAAAGCAATCTGGCACCAAACTTGACTACACAGCAGTATTTATTAAGCATGCAGTATTTGTCGTGTAGAGAAAGATCTCGCAAGGTACAACAAGTACTGCTAGGCGGAAATGATGAAAATTTTGTGGTCTCAAGGGACACCTAGTCTTTTCTGTCTAATTTCATTGCCCCCAAGTAAGCACCAATCCAAATTTTCAGATTCTATATGAGTTAGTATTCAATACCATGTTAATATTTTCCAGTATTTATTCTGTACTAAGCACTATGCTGAGACCACTTAACTATAGATAAAACCACTTGTCACATCTACTCAACACCAATTTCTCTCTTTTTCATTCCTAACAAAACCCTCTCAATTTTATTCAGGGTGGTGCTAAAGAACAGATTTCTCTGACTAAAATCGGCACTCAAATTTTACAACTAGTACCCAAACACACATGCTAGTAGACACACAGATGGATTATCTTATTGATTTCTTACAAATCAGTGGGGTAGAGGTTCATGTAGCCCCCGATTTACAGATCGGCAAACTGAGGTCAAAAGGGTTTAAATGGACTCTTCTGATCAGATGGTTTCCTTCTTTGGGTTAGTTCTGTCCCTGTTTACAAAGCTAGCTCCTTCAAGTCTGTGGAGTACAAAGGGCAGATGAAGAGGAAGAGAACTGTCCCAGGAGTCAGCAATTTTTAATTCAACCACTGCAATGTACTGGGACAGTGACCAGCAGAAACAGGTCATTTGTCACAGACATGGTTAGGGCCCAAGGTATCCTGAGACACTGAGGTCCCTTCTACCTTTTGTAATCCCTATAGCATTAGGGATACCTTGTTGAGAGAGAGGACAAAAAGGAATTTGGAAACTGGTGCGTTCAGGTAGAAGTTCATTTCAAACCAAGGTGACATGGGGTTGTGACTCATTTACATGGTCTAGTCTCTCTCAGACCAGGTTACTCATGGTGTGAGGATCAGGGCAGGTTTGGAACATCCAGAAGCAACCTTTGCTTTGCACACTCGAGATGCAAAGAGAGTGTGTACTTACACATTGTTACACTGGAGCTCATTCCTGCTTCCTCTAGATTTGGCAGACAAGAAGGTAAAAACAACACACTGTCTCCAAGGTTCAATGTTTCTACCTTTTACAAAGGGGCTGAAGATCACCTACAAACACTGCAGAGACAGATATGGACTGGAGTCTTGAAGAAGCATGATAAAAGTCACACACTTGACAAATGACCCCAGATTTGTCCTTCCCATTCTGTTGCCTTCCTACGGATGCTGTCAAGAGTCAAGACACCTAGGACTTCAGTGGTCGCTCAGGGACTATAAAGAACCAGGCCTGATATTGATGTGTGAAGCTCGGTTTTTCAGTGATAGGTATTTATTAAGTGTAGGTTGGTTAAATGAGTGAATTCATGAATGAATGGCTGAAGCCTTTGTCAGGGACTACACATTCATAGACACCAATTGACATCACGTGATGCTTTGGCTTGCTTTGGGTGGAGTCACCTCAAGAACAGAGGAAGTATTTTTCAGTCTTGGTGTCGATGCCACATCCCTCAGGAAGACATGTCTCCTACTGCCAGGCAGGTGATCCTACTCTGCACTCCTCTCCGTGGCCAAACTCTACATACTAACCTGTACATTGTGTAACTTGACCTTCCTGCACCCATTGCATCGGGTCTGGTCTCTAATCCTGGGATAGGAAGACTCACCTATGGAGGGCTTCCCAGGTAGCTGGCTCCGCACGAGGTGCTTTGGGTAACAATGTCCTCCACTACTGCAAGCCTCAGGAGCCTGGGTGGCCTTATTATCCCACTGTGCAGGTAAGAAAGCTGAGGTTCAGCAAAAATAAGAAGCCTAGTATTTCTTCTTTATTTTGACATTCTTATTTGCCAGATTGCCTGGTCTAAATTTTTGAGGTTTGGGAACGGTACGGAACTGGGTGATGGGATAGTCCAGCGGGTGGGTGGGTGGAAAGGAAGATAGAACAATGAAGAGAGAGCACATGTTAGCAGCTGGCATCTGCACTGCATGCCAGACACAATGTGTTCCCCGTCACAGGACCACAGTGCAGAGACCACCCGAGGAGAAACGCCTCGTGGCCTCTGAATGGGGTGTGTTCAGCTTGTGCACTCCAGGCCCCATTTGCTAACTCATTGGGAACAAATGGGCGTATGAGACCTTGCCCTGTGAGGTGTTTCTGGCAGGATGAATTACAAAAACAAAACCAACAAAATGCCTCAAAATCCCAACAACACACATGGAAGTGCACAGAGGCGAGCTGACGTGGAATGCGGACAGTTAAGACAAACATGTCAGCACCCACAGCCAGGAGGGAAGAAAAGTTCAATACCCTATTGCATATCCAGTTTTGAAAATAAAATAAAACAGGGCCATGATTTTACTTTTCAAGGGAGCGCTAGTAGTCTCCCAGGGGATTGGTTCCTTTGTAGACCTTTCCTGCCTATGCTCCAGGCTACCAGTAAATCTGGCCCTGTCCACCGCCAGGCCTCTCAAGAGCTAGGAGACTTACCGGAGCAAACAACTTCGCAAAAACAATCTGTCCTATAAACAAAGCCAGTGGAAAGGATCCAGCCCCACACAATGGAGCTAATCTTCTGGGCACACATTTCCCGTCAGGGGTATTAGCTTGGACACAGCTTCCTCCTAGGTGGAGGTAAAGGCTACTTGGCCTGCGGGTCCAAGAACAACAATGCTTCATAGATTCCCCACTTGTCTGGAGTGTAATGGGCAGGAATTCAGAGCTCAGAGCCGCCCTCGCAGCCTCCGCTCTTTTCTTAAAGAAGCATTGCAAGTTTAAGGCCACAGGGCCATATTGGGAAAGACGTGGGTTTATGGACTGTACCACCTTTCTTCTGTGTCAGCTCCACCACTGCTCACTGGTCCTGTGCTTTGGGACAAGCAATTTAATTTCCTAGAAGTGTAATTTCCCTATCATCTAAGAGATTGTATAAGGATGCCCGACCTTGTTGGTACTCAGTGAGGTATAAAATTAAAACGCTGAATGGTCCCTCAAAACAACAGAAAATAGCAAGTGTTCGTGGGCATGCGAATAAACTAGAACTTTTGTCTGGTGTCAATGGAATGTAAAATGTTGCAGTGTTATGGAAAGCACCGGGGAGGCTCATCAAAAAATTAAAAATAGAGCCGGGCGTGGTGGCTCACGCCTGTAATCCCAGCACGCGGGAGGCAGAGACAGGAGGATTACTGAGTTCGAAGCTTGCCTAGGCTACATAGTGAGCTCAGAGCCAGCCCGAACTACAAAGCAAGACCCTGTCTCAAAAAAAAAAAATTAAAAATAGAATAACCATATGATCCAGCAATTCTGCTTGTGGATATATAGCCAAAATAACGGACAGAAACCTGTACACCTGTGTTTATATTTATAGAAGCATTATTCACAATAGTTGAGGTAGGGAAACTAGCCAAGTGCCCCTCTACAGACAAATGGATAAAGAAAATGTAGTACATGCACACAATAAAGTATTCTTCAACCTCAAAAAGAAAAGGAAATCCTGACATACAATATAGATACACTTGGTCTTATGCTAACAAAATGAGCCAAACACAAATGACAAGTGTGCATTGTGTGATTACACTTAGATGAGCTATCTAAAATAGCCAAACTCATAGACCAGAACAAACTGCAACCACCAGAACCTGGGGAGAGGGAAAATGGAGAGCTGTTGAACAGGTGCGGAATTTCAATGTTGTAAGAGGCAAGTTTTAGCGATCTGTTACACAACAATGGGAATATAGTTAACACTACTGAACTAGGCATTTAAATATGGGTAAGTTGAATCTTTCACAATAGCATCAAGAAAAATGAAATACTTAGGAATCATCTAAAGAAGTAAAAGACCTTTACCTTGAAAACCACAATATTCTGCAAAAGGGAATCAAATATCAAAAAATGGAAACACATTCCTTGTTCTTGGGTAGGTACAACTAATGTAGTGAAAATGATTATATACAGTTAATGCAATCTGTATCAAAAAACCAATAGCATAACTCATAGAACTAGGAAAAATGATCCTAAATGCGTATGGAACCAGAAGAGACCCAGAATAGCAAAAGCAATTCTAGGATATAAAAACCACACAGGGAGAAATCACAATCCCTGATTTGAAATTATACTACAAAGCTACTGTGACAAAAACAGTAATGTCCTGGTTTAAAAAAAAAAATCCAGATCTAAGCATCACTGGAACAGAGTAGAAGATGCAGGAACAATTCCAAGTACACTCAGTTGTCTTATCTTTGACAAATGGTCCAAACATCTTCACTAGAAGAAAGACAGCCTTCTTAATAAGTGGTGCTTGGGAAGATGGCTTTCCACATGCCAAAGGTTAAACCTAGACCTGTATTTCTTACCAGGCACTAAGCTAAAATCAGAGTGGATCAAAAATCTAAATATTAAAACCATCTGCTGAAAGACAGAAGAGGTAAAACTCAAAAACACAGTGTAGACAGACTATGAACAAAATTTAACTGAGTGGGAAATAATATAAAGAATCAACAATGTGGATCACATCACATTAAAAGGCTTTTGTACAGCAAAAGAAGTAACCAGCAACAATGAGACAACCCACAGAATGGGAAAAAAAATTTTACCAGCTATTCCTCAAAGGACTAATATCTAGAAAATGTAAAGAACTAACAAAAAAATAGACTCCACAAATTTTAAAATTAAAAAAGGCATGTGAAAGTAATAGATACTTCTCAAATGAAGAAATACAAACACCAAATAAATATATGAAAAAAATGTTTAACATCACTGGTTACTCATGAACTGCAAATTAATACAACATTGAAGTTCTCTCTCACTCCAGAAGAAAATGATATCTAGAAATCAACCAATAACAAATGCTGGTGAGGGTGTGGGGAGTGGGAACTCTTTCCCACTTCTGGTCAAAGTGTAAGCTGATTCAACCACTATGGAAATCAGTATGGAAATTCTTCAGAAAATAAACTAGAGGTGCCCTTTGACTAAGATACCCCCCTTCTTGGTATTTTTTGAAAGAGTTAAAAGCATCATACCACAGTGATACTATATGTATATCTGTTGTAGTCAGGGTTTGGACAAGGGAATACTTTTAATACAAGACATGTAATTCACAAGATTATTTTCTGGTATTTACCTAAAGAGTCAAATATGATGGAGTCCAAGAGATCAACCACACACACACTGGAGGCATAAAGAATCCAGCCAAGGGAGTGGGTCCCACAGCAGTGTCCCGCACAAGTCCAGCCGAAGGCCCACTGTCCAAGGCAATGTTAGTCAAGAGTCCAGCCAGTGGCCTGGAGCCTGTGGCATGTCTCTTGTGTGGACATATTGAGGATCTGCACCTGGAAGGCCCAGAGGCCAGTGGGGGAAGCCAGAACACCCGTGCTGGTGGGTGGAGGATTTGTGCCACCAGGCTGAGGGATCTAGGTCGGAGCCAGGAATGCCACTCATGGTGAAGATCAGGGCTCCCCTGACAACAACAGCTACTCCCAGGGAGACTGAGGCCCCAAGCTCCTTCTCTTCCTCCTATGAGAAGAGCCAAGTTTTTCAATCAAGAATAGCATCTGTAGCAAGTTTCTCCTACAAAATCAACAACTCCTGATCTTTCTCTCCAGTTCTTTTTACAGGGAATTCACAACAATCCTCAGGTGGGCCTTCCACACCCAACCATGCTGACATCAGTTCAACTGGGAGTTACAAGCTGACCATGACTTCATCACAATCCACCCCTGGTCAACTTGTTAACCAGACATATTTCCTTATCATAGTCTCTAGTGGCAGATTTGTGAAAGTTAACTTATCTTTTCAGATTTATATTAATATAATAATTACATATATAAAATTCTTATTGTACTTATTTCCACATGATGGCTTTACATTTTAAAACTCTTTGGGTTTCTGTTTCTGTACAAGATTTAACAACACTTAAAAACCAGCCTTACAGGGCCAGGGATTTCGCTCAGTGGTTCTGGTGTCTGCCTGGCAAAATGCAAGGTCCTGAGTTCGATCCGCAGTACCACATACCACAACGCTGGGTGTGATGGGTCACATCTGTAAACCCAGCACTCAGGAGGCAGAGGCAGGAGTATTGCTGTGAGTTTGAGGTCAGCTTGGGTTACATAATGAGCTCAGGCTGAGCTTGAACTACAAAGCAAGACCCTGTCTCAAAAAAACAAAAACAGGGGCCGGAGGGTTAGCTCAGTGGTTCCGGCGCCTGCCTCGCAAGCGCAAGGTCCTGAGTTCGATCCCCGGAAACCACATACAATGCTGGGCGTGGAGACTCACGCCCACCAGCAATCAACACCGCATACCACAATGCCGGACGTGGTGGCTCACGCCTGTAATCCCAGCACTCGGGAGGCAGAGACAAGAGGATT
>PVIC010053657.1:0-11799 GCA_004025085.1 Thryonomys swinderianus
CAAAAAAAAAAAAAAAAAAAAAAAAAAGCCCAGGAAGTATGGTGCCACATAAGACTCTGGCCCCCAGGGGTGTCTCTGTTTCATGCCAGTTTACACTCAGCCTCCAGGAATTTATCAGTTGTCACTTAAGTGTCCCTCCCAGTCATCTACAGCTCCAGAAGATTTATGCTCAGAGTAAGCAGATATCAGCTGTAACTTTCAGGAGGTGTCTGTTTCCTCCATAGTGCGCAGGGGCAGCTTGTGAAAGCAGCCTTGTGCATCCAAGAAAAAACAATAGTTTTCAGTTTGTTTGTCTAGTGCTAGTTGTACAGATGGGGTCGTGAACTTCTAGGGTCTTTACTGTGCCATGGGTGACACTGAAAGTCCTGGTCATATAATTATTCATGTTTTTCTTTACTCAGAGGTTATGAAACAATGCTAAGAAAACATGGCTCTTTCCCTAAAGAATATATTATTTATCCCAATAATTTAGAATTAGTATAGAGATTTTTTTTGCTAGATATTTTATTTAGCTTTATCTAAATCACTAAAATATCAAGAGATACTACTTTCCTCCCCAAATGGGAGGTTTGGCCTTTGACTTTTTAAAAATTTAAGTACTTACCACCAAGAAGTTTTCCAAGTGGTTAAAAATCTCCATCCTTTAATTGATTTGCTCCTTGGGTGTGCATTGTAGCTCTCAGAGGGGGCACAAATTAAGGGAATTCAGTAAAGTGGCTTTTTCATAGTTTTTTTGGTCCTATAAAAATTAAATTTGCTCAAAAAGTAAAACAGGAATAAGCCAGAAAAACTAAAATCTAAATGATGATCAAAGTTGAAAATTTTACTCTCTGTGGCAGAGCATGCATCTGTGTCTTTATTAAATGGAATTACTGCCCAGCAGATCATAAAATTACATGATATAATTTCCCTGTACTACAGAACTTCCTATGACTCACAGGCATGAACTACCTTGTGTTTAAATAGCACTTTTTTTCTAATTCAAACCAAGAGCCAAATTAGTTATTAAGCTTCCAAGAAAATGAAAAAGATTGTCTTTGCTCTTATTTTCTCCCTTTAAAACCACAAATTTACTTGATGTTTTTCCTTCTTTCTGTTCAAATAAGAATTCCTTGCCAATTTTGATAAAAATCTAAAACGACTGGCAGGCTTTGATATTTCCTCCCTCCTCTGCATGTCTTATGAAAAGTGACCCACCAATATGTCTCCAAGTAATTTTCTTACCCATCTCTGGAAGCTCTGTTAGTATAAGCACTCCTTCAAGAAATGCTGCTCATCAGCTAACTTAGCAGCAGTGTACCTGGAAAATATTCAGTATTCTTTCTTGGTACAGTGATTCTACTACAAGTGAAACTCACTATAGCATATATAATTTTTCTGGTACTTTTAACTAGAGCCTAGTGATAGTCTTTAAGCAGTTCTACTCTTTTAGAAATTCTAAACATATAATTGTTTCATTTGTGATTCAATACAAATTCATCGGTTAGAGACTAGCAGGCCTGAGACTCAGCAGGTCTAGCTGCTATGGCCAGATTGTTTTGTCTACTGATACCAGCTGACTTTAAAGTTGAGTGAAGTATGTATGTGTTAACATGTTACTGAAGTTCTAGTCGGTCCTCTGAACTTGTCTCTCTGCCGTGGTTATTGCCACATGTTGAGAGGGTGTCTGCAGTCACTGCTCTGCGGATGGCTAGAGAGTTTTAATAACACCAAGTGCTAAGCACTCAGGAACTCTAGAACAGCAAATGTAAGTGCAGTTGTTCAGAAACAAAGAGTGTAAAAGGAGCAAGATAAGACTGAATTACTAGACTCTTAAAAGTGCAAATTTGGTGTGGGAATGTAACGAGGGGAAAGAATAAATATGATTCTGAAAGAAAATAAAAGAGCATGTATATAGGGGTGAGGTGTGAGTGGGTAGTGATATGGGTAAAAATGAGAATTAATGTGTCATATATTGGTACAAATTCCCTAATGTTATGTGTGATTGTGAGATATATATAAATTGTACCAATAAAGAATTCAATTAAAAAAAGTGCAATCAGTGACTAAAACCAAGCCAAGCTCACTGTGATCCAAATCATGGCTTTAGGTGACCAGTGGTTTTGGAATCCTCTCGCCTCGCCTGTCCCTACCCTCTGTCCTTTTCAAAAATTGTTTTGTCATCTTTCTTATTCCTTATTCTTTCCTTTTTCCTTGTACCCTTCCTTTTCCTTTCCATTCCTCTCTTCCTTTTTTCTGTCTGTTCTTTCTTTCCTTTCTTTAATACTGAGAAACCATAACCAGAGCACCTTAGGCTCAGGGGTGGGCAAATGTTACTGAGCTACATCCTGAGCCCTTGAACACTAATAAGTGTATTAAACCCACAGTCCGAAGTCCTCACCAGGACATTTTTTGGGGTAAAATTCTAGAGCTCAGAAAGGTGTCTACCTTTTAAAATTCTTTAACTCCCCCACAATAAAAGAATAGTAAATTTTGTGACACACAGAAATGCCATGAAATTTACGAGTTCATAAATGAAATTTGTTAGAATCCAGCCATGCTCATTCATTTGGGTGCTGTTTCTAGCTACTGTCCAGCTGTGATGGTGGCACAAAGTATTTGCAGCTTAGACTACAGGGCGCCTGAAGCCAAATTTCCTTATTACCTGACCTGTGATAGAAAAGTTTGCTGAACTCTGTATTAGAGAATTAGCCCTGGCACTTAAGAGTATTAGAATTTGACAAATACTTGGAATTCAATGACTAGACCTCCTTATTTTATGAAGCAGGATTATTGTTTATTAAAATACATTTTTTCTAGAAGAAAATAAGCCATTGTAATAATCATTTGTAACAACTAATATTTTGTTGGTTAGATCCTAACGTGACATGTAATAAAAAGCTAGCACTAATAGATAAAAAATGTTGGGAAGTGAGGGCTTCCTTTGGGATTGGACAAAGTCTAAGGGATGTGGTGGGCATGGCTGGAAGAAAAAGAAACATAAACATTTACTGTGTTTGGTTCACCATAGGACTTTGATATACATTTTTATCTTCATCTTAGTAACTTACCTGTTAGAGATAAGAATAGCAGTTTTTCTTAAGGAAGAAAGAGGGCTTCAGAGGAATTCTTCATGGTATCTAATGTATCAGGTGACAGAAGTTTTCAGACAGATTCAACCAAGGTTATGCAGTTCCTCCATAGTCATGACCAGATAGAACTATCTTTTCTTTCTTTCTCTCTTTCTCTCTCTCTCCCTTTCTTTCTTTCTTTCTTTCTTTCTTTCTTTCTTTCTTTCTTTCTTTCTTTCTTTCTTTCTTTCTTTCTTTCTTTCTTTCTTTCTTTCTTTCTTTCTTTCTTTCTTTCTTTCTTCTCTTTCCTTTGTTACACAATTTTCCTTAGGACTGGCTCAAATTATATTATTGTAATGTTGGCCTAATTCCTACATAATGACTCACTACTTCTAATAATGAGCTCCATACCAGTGGAGTGGGTTCTGTTTTTCATAGGAGTCAGAGAGGTGTTGGCCACACTCACACAGCTTTGGTTATTCCATAATTCCCCAGAGGTAGGCATAGGGGATGATGACTTTTCAAAATCACACTGTGTCCCTGGCTTTCATTCCCTTACCTGACTTTACTGGGTTAAATATGGCATTTTCACTTGAGTATCAACAAGATTGAAATTCAAAAACTAATTCGCAAGATGGACCCTAACATATTCATATGCCATCAGAGAATATTAACACCAAGATTTGAAAACTTCCACAGATCTTGTGGAAGGGAAAAGGGCAGAATAAGGCTGTATTTCAGTGTATTATTAGGGAATGGCTACACATCAATACTGACCTCTTTGATGTACCTTTCCTCCATGAGTAGGATGGGCCTGAAGATTGTTCCTACTTCTTTGCTGTGATGTTCTACTATGACAGCAACATATAATCAAATAGAAGGGTGGGTATCTATGTCTTCAGCCATGTTTCAAGTAGGGAACAGAATATGTCCAGATTCGTTGCACTTAATTCTCACACAATTTTTGATCACAGATCTCCTGTTGACTTCTTATCTAAAATTAGGAGCAATTTAAGTGAATTATAAGGTGTTTCATAAGCTTCATTTAAAAATAGCCCTTCCCTCTGTGTTTGTAATTTCTCATAACATCCTTTCTCTTCATCCTTGCTCTGTGTGGGGTGACTCGTCTCTGCAGGCAATCACAGAGCTTAATTTTTTCTTCATTAGTTATTTATTCATTCAGGGCTAGCTCAAGTGTGGGTTTACTGTTTCTGAGATTGAAAGAGTCCCACAGCGTGTAGGGAATGCAGTCAGTCCCTACAGCTGACTCGGAGTTGACAGAGCTTTCCCGGAGCTAGACCTGCTGGGCCTGCCTTCCCGGGAGAAGGAGCTGCAGCAGGGAAGACGGCTTCATCTTGAGATAAGAAAATCAGATCTGAACTTCTTTCTACAAACTCCCAGGGAAAATCACTGAAGTTAAACTTCAAATGACCTGTTATTGCAGCTTTGCTGCTCATAGCCTTTGTGTGTCTCTCTGTAGCAAATGAGAAAAATCAGTTTGTCTTCAGAGTTAATTTAACCCATAATTGGCTTTAATTTCCCTAGTTAGAGTCAAGTAATAGTTTCTTTCTTTGTGGTCGCAGGTTGCTAGTAAGTGTAGGTATTTATACTTACAGATGAATACACTTAAATTTTTAGTCATTTCACCTAAAATGCAGTCTGACTGTAAAATACATAGCCCTTACTGATTCTTTGTTTTTCTACACCACTATTTAAAATATACTAGCTTTTTGGCATATATTATATCTTTTTGCACTGCATATTAAGATGATACTAAAGTGCTTCCACAGGCTATAGAAAATTCAGTAAATCTCAGTATTTTGTTTTTCAACTCAAGTATTATAAGCATAAAATATTAGACAAAAACAAACATTAAGAACTACTTTTGAGAAGAAAAGAGGTCCTATGAAGTAGGATTTGTAAACAGTGTCATGAAGAATTCCGTTTCCAGTGTTTAAACATGTGCATGTTAAAAAAAACTCATCAAGAGACACAAGTTCAGAACGTGTAGGTGGTCAGACACTGAAGGATGGGAGCGAGGCCCAGAAAACTGCCCTATTGATTTAACCAGAAGGTCAAGCCATTACACTAACAGTAGAGAAAAAGAGCTTAATTTATAGAAGTTGAAACTATTCCAGAAAGGATACTGGGTTTAGAAAATTCTAAGATTTTCCCCCCCAAAATATAAAGAAAGACAGGATATTGAAAATAGTCTATTTATTTATTATTAATTTTTATTTTTATTGGTACATTGTATATACACATCATGCTCACACTAGACTATTTTATTATATTATTATGATACAGACAATATATTTTGGCAGAATTAGGACAGAGGACACAAAATGCAGATGAACTCCACTAATGAATATATCATCGGTTTTGCATAGTAACCGTGGAGATTAACTGGTGCATAGATTATTGAGAATAAAATGTAGAGAGGGCTTAGGACTCATTGCTCGGTACTTGGTACTTAGTAACCTGCAGCAGCTAGAAACAGGGGATCTTGAGGGGAGAGGATAATCAGGACAAATACTGTAGATAGAGACAGCAGGTATGTGGATAGTTTGCTTGTGGAACATGGGATGCTGAAGTGTGGAGAGCCGGAGAGAGAGGAGTACGGAAAACAAGGCAAAAAGTACAGGAAACCAGGACACAGGGCTCTATTGTCACTCGAGCATAATCCCAGTGCCTGTAACATCACCTCCACTAAGAAATGCAGAATCGTAGGTCTAAGCTGAACCTGTGAAATCATAACTTGCATTTTAGGTTCAGCCTCTTCTCAGCATAATAACATTAGAAGGACTGTCGATTGTAAAACTTTTGCTTCTGATTAAGAAGCTACTGTAACATGGTGGCTAGCTGTGTGGTGGAAGAATGGTGTAGAGGGGGAGGTCTTTGAAAATACTAGTACCCTAGCTCCAACCCAGAAATTCTGAATTCATTGCTTAGAGGTGAGGCCTGAGCATTTGGATTTAAATGTTGTTCATAAATGTAAAGCATGGTTAGGATTCAGGATAGCTGGTAGAAGCACTTTAATTTGATTTTTCTTTGTAGAGGGTCACACATGTTTCTGTATCAGTAGAAGAGGCTATGAAGACTAGAAATAATCATGAATATAATGAATAAAATTTAATTCATATCGATAAAAGAGAGTTTTAAATTGGCTAGGATTTTGAGAACTATGTTGAATAAACTGGCAGGAGATGATGATATCCTTGCTTGTTTCTGATGTTTGAAGAAACATTTTCACTCTTCCTCACAAAGTATCACATTTCTGAGCTTTGTATATATTGCTTTATCATGTTGAAATAATTTTCCTCAATACCTGTTTGTTTAAAGATGTTACCATGAAAAAGGCTGAATTTTGTGAAGTGTTTTCACTACATCTATTAAGTTTTTTTTTCATTCTGTTAATGTGGAATATTACACTATTGACTGATATATGCTGAACCATTCTTGCATCCCTGGGATACATTCCACTTCATCATAGTATATGTTAATGTGCTTCCAAGCTTGGTGGTTAACTGTCGTTATCTTGAGGATTTTTATAGCTGTTTCTCAGCCATATTATTCTACAACTTTCTTCTTTTGTAGTATCTGTTTGGCCCAGAAAATAAGTTTGGAAATCATTTTGATTCTTCAATGTTTGGGGAGAGTTTAGGAGGATTAGTGCTAATTCTTCTTTAAATGTTTAGTAGAACTCACCAGCAGAGACATCTGTTCTTAGGTTTTACTTTGTTGAGAAGTTTTTGATCACTGATTCAATCTTCTAATTCAAGCCAGAGCAATCAGGCAAGAAAAAAAATAAAAATCATCCAAATATGAAAGGAAAATTAAAATTATCTCTAGAAATGGGACTTAATCTTAAATGTATAAAGCTTTAAAATGCTATGTACAAACAGAAATGTTGTGTCAAATAAATGACTAAAGATACAAGATATGAAATAACATAAAAGTTTGTTGCATGTCTATTTACTTACAATGAATTGTACAAAGCAGAGTTCTTAAAATGACACTTATAACACCATTATGAATTTTTTTTTTTTTTTTGAGACAGGGTCTCGCTTTGTAGTTCAGGCTGACTCTCTGCTCACTATGTAGCCTAGGCAAGCCTTGAACTCAGCAATCCTCCTGTCTCTGCCTCCCGAGTGCTGGGATTACAGGCGTGAGCCACCACACCCGGCACTGTGGTATGTGGTATTGATTGCTGGTGGGCGTGAGTCTCCACACCCAGCATTGTATGTGGTTTCCAGGGATTGAACTCAGGAACTTGTGCTTGCGAGGCAGGTGCCGGAACCAATGAGCTAACCCTCCGGCCCACCATTATGAAATTTTTTATGGTACTAATGTTTTAACCCAGAGCCTCATGAAGGCTAGGCAAGTGCTCTACTGCCAAGCTATGTCCCCAGCTCAGAATAAAATATTTTTTAATAAAGTTAATCAAGGAAGTGAATGAATTATGCATTGCACATTATAAAATGTTGCAGAAAAAAATGAAAGGGCTGGAAAGTGGGAAGACATTTGAATTCAAGGATCAGAAATTTTACTGCTAAAATGTCTGCACTATCCAAAGTGAACTCTAAATTCAGTGAAATCCCTATCAGCAGGCCTGAGGTTGAAGCCACCCAGCTACTCTGGAGGCTGGGGCAGGAGGATTTTAACTTTGAAGCTAGCAAGATCAACATTCTGAGACCCACTCCCAAAAGCAGAAGAAAGAAGGAAGGAAGAGAAATCACAGAGGCTTTTGACAGAGAAAGAAACATGTAAAGTTAATGTTCCATCGAGAATCCTGAAAAGCCAACACAATATTAAGAAAGGACAAAGTTGGAGACAACAGTCTTCTTGATTTGGAAAAACACTAGAGAAGAACAATAATTAAAATAATATTCTATTGACATAAACACACACACACAGTGGAAAAAGAATAAAGAAGCAGTAAATAAATTCAGTGTGTACGGTTACCTGCTCTTTGACAAGGGCATCAAAGATAGAAAATAGGGCAGAATAGCATCTTCAATAAATGCTGTTAGGAAAACCGGACATCCACATGCAAACAAGAGCCTCCCCAGAGCAGAGGAAGGCTGGGCCCCATGATCTGGGGAGCCCTGAGCTCTGGGGCAGGGAGTGGCAGATCACACTCCTGGAGACTGGAGGAGGGGGAGACAGCTGGGCCAGAAAGAGCATTTTCCTGCTCTAATTACCAGAAAGATCTGCCAAGGGATGAAATCCACCCAACTCACCATCCTGAGGGGCCAAGTAGGCAGCCTGCTGAGCCTGAGGACTGCACCAAGTTCCAAGTCGGAAGGAAAGCAGAGCGCTTGAGCCAAGGACCGGGCTCTGAGGAGGAAGGAAGAGTGTCACCTGGGCAGAGAGCTTCTGGTAACACACTGGGCAGAGGGTGTCTAGGGGCAGAGCACAGAGACACGTGTGGGACATGCTGTGCAGTGAGAGATGGGGGAAGAGAGTTGGCTGAGAAAAGTCCAGAGAAATGGGCACGTGGCAAACTACACACCTTCACTGCCTCAGTGGATCTTGGGAAAGAGACAAAGGTCAGTAGTGGGCCAAATCAGAAGCCCACCTTGCAGCCAGGAGCGAGGTCAGAGATGGATAACCCAGCCCACGCCTGGGCAGGCTGCTAAGCAGTCCAGTAGCAGCTGGGGCTTGGCTGTCAGCAGAGGTACTTGGCCACACCCTAAGGGAGCCATGGGCATTCCTGCTGCGTAGTACAGCAGCTCCAGGGAGGTTTTTGTTTATTTCCTTGATTGTTTTTCTTTTATTTTTTTAACTTTTCTTTGAGATCTTGCTTTTTTATTAGTGCTAATGTTTTACTCTAACTTTTAAATCTTTTTCTTTATTCTTATCTGTCTTGGTCTTTCTCTTTTTGACTTCCTTTCCTCCTATTCTTTTTTCTTCACTCTTCCTCATTTTTCCTATCCCTGTGTCTCCCTACTCTTTTTCACCTTTCATGTGAAATATTAAATAGCAGGCCCCTGGATGTGTATAAAAGAGAGTAAAAACTGACCAGGGCTTTAATTTAAATGGCAGCATTCATGCCCATGTAAACAACACACATGTAGTGTGTTCTTTAACAGAACTGTGTTTGGAGAGTCCAGACAAAACCAGTCACATATGTGTTAACAGATTCCAAGAATCTCATAGATCCTCTCAATCTCTCATTACCTCCCTCCATCTTCTTCCCTCTCCATCCTACCTCCCACCCCTACAAATATTCTCTCAAAATCCTTCAGCACTACATTTTGGTTACAGCTGTTAACCCACAACAAGTTTCAAGCTCCAAGTTATTTTTTACCTACTGAAATTTCTCTTATCTCCCTTTTTACTGACTTCTCTTCCTTTTCAGTGTTTATGTAGTTACAATTGTTATCTCTTCTTGTTGAATTGTTCCTTCCCAGGGATGCAAGGATGGCTCAATATACACAAATCAAAAAAATGTAATAAATCACTTAAGCAGAAGCAGGGACAAGAAAATCACACGATCATCTCAATAATTGTAGAAAAACCTTTGAAAAAATCCAATATCTATTCATGATAAGTACTCTGAAGCCATAGGTAAAAAAGGACCTTATCTCAATCAGATAAAAGCCATTTATTACACTCTTATTGGTAATGTGATATTAAATGAAGGAAAAACAGAAAGCTTTCCCTCTGAAGTCAAGAACAAGAGAGGAGTGCCAACTATCACCATTCATATTCAACATAGTATTCATAATTTTAGCCAGAGCAATCAGGCAAGACAAAGGAATAAGTAGGATATGTATAGTAAGAAGGAAAGTAAAATAATAATTATTTGCAGTTGACATGATCATATACATAGAAAACTAAAAAAATTCCACCAAGCCTTCTGGAATTAATGACCAAATTCAGCAATGTATCAGGATACAAAACCAACACACAAAAATTGATAGCATCTCTGTACAACAGTAATGAACTCATTGAGAAAAAAAATCAGGAAAAAAAGTACTATTCACAGTAGCATCAAAAATAAATAAATACTTAGGAATTAACCTAACCAAGGAAGTAAAAAGTCTCTGAAATGAAAATGACACCATTCCAAAAAAGGAGACTGAAGACATTAGAAAATGGAAAAATACTCCTGTTTCTGCATAGACAGAACCATCATTGTCAAAACAGCCTTATCACCAAAAATACCTTACAGACTTAATGCAATTCCAACTGTAATGCCAGTGACATTCCTCACAGAACAAGAACAAATTAAACTTAAAGTTTATATGGAACCAGAGAGACCCAGGATACAAAAAGTATCCTGGGAACTAGAGCACAGCTGGAGGCATCAAAATCCCAGTTATCAAGTCATACTACAAAGCTACCATGGTAAAAAAAAAAATAGCGTAGTATGGCACCAAAAGATGTAGTTAGCCAGCCAGATCAATGGAACTTCATAGAAGATGAAGAAGCACATTAAGTCATTTGATATTTGGGAAAATACCCAAAAGCACACATTGGAGGAAAAATAGCCTCTTTAACAAATGGTCCTGGAAAAACTGGCTACATAAATGCAGAACATTGAGCCTAGACCCAAATTTTTCACTAAAAGTCAAATTAAATCAAAATGGATGAAAGATGAGAATTAAAACAAAAGCATTTAATCTACTGGTGGGTAAAATAGGTAAAAACTCTTGAAGACATAGATATAGGAAAAGATATTCTAAGGAGAATCCTAAAAGCACAAGAAAGGTCTAAAGAGTTAACAAATGGAATTAGGTCAAATTAAAAATCTTGTGCACACCAAAGGAAACAATCAATAAAGTGAAGAGACAGTCTAAAGAATGAGGGAAAATTCCACTAGCTACTCCTTTGACCAAAAAAAAAAAAAAAATCAAAGACCTCAAACAATTTTTTTAAGTGGGCACTGAAATTAATAGACAATTCTCAGAAGAAGATGTGAAGTGGTCAATAAATTCTTGAAAAGATGGTCAACATCTCTGGCCATCAAAGAAACACAAATTAAAACAACATTGAGATTCCATGTACTTCCAGAAAGAAAGGCTACCATCAAACAATCACAAATGTTGGTGTAGCTGCAAGGGAAAAAGCAACTTTGTACATCCTTGGCAAAAGTGTAACTTGATATCAGGGGTATGACAATGAGTATGAAGATTCCTTAGGAGCAATCTCAGGTCATTGCACTTGCCAGCAAGGTGGGGTGCCACTGAGCTACATCCCTGGCTCTAAAGGGATTATTTTTTTTATTTGAATTCTTTATTGGTACAATTTATATACATCTCAAAATCACATATAACATTGGGAAATTTGTACCAGTATATGCCACAAGTTGATTCTCATTTTTACCCATATCCCTACCCACTCCCCCCTCCGCCCCCTTTATACATGCTCTTTTATTTTCTTTCTGTATCATATTTATTCCTTCCCCTCATCACATTCCCACACCAAGTTTCCTATAGAAATATTCCACTCTATAAAAGCTGTCCTACTTTCTAGAACTCATTTGCATCTATAGGTGTTCATGCCAAAGAGAAGATCCGGGAATTGTCTATCTTTGATCTCTTGATTTCACTTATTAGTATATCCTCCAGATGTCTCCATTTGCACCTAAATGGATCGATCTTGTCATTCTTTATGGCAGAGTAATACTCCATTTTGTAAAAAAACCACATCTTCTTTATCCACTCTCCAGTTGATGGACATTTGGGTTGTTTCCAAGATTGAGCTATCATGAACTGAGCTGCTATGAACAAGGGTGTAC